>JAGDQP010007431.1:0-33653 GCA_022664845.1 Lepisma saccharinum | reverse complement strand
CTAGTGAACTTTAATAAAGCGTTTGACAGTGTTGAGCACATAATGAACTACATAAGATTGTATCTTTAAATCTTTAAATTAATGTCCGTCATGTTACCACTGTAAAATTAAGTCATGTTACCTGGGCTGAGCCAAAAGGCCATAAATTCAATTAAATTCAAATAGTATCATAGCAGAACGGTTTCTATGATGTTCTATGGCCTACAAAGGTCTTACAACAGACTCTACCTAGCGTTTCAACCCTTATGTAATTGAACTACAAATCTGCCAATTTGTGGTGTATTTATGTTAGTAGGTCTGATGTCTGTGTAATCCATTCCAGCATGTCTCAGATGTGCTCAAGTGGATTTCAGTCCGGTAACTTACGGGGCCAGCCCAGGACAATGTAGAGAATTCAGTGTCAAGTTCTTTTAACCACAAAGGGGTTACTCACGATCACGATGATATGGTGCATTGTCCTGCTGAAATACTCGGTAGAAGAGATATAATTGATTGGTTAGAAAGCTGTTATTGAGAGTTTATGAAACAAAAGATGTAAAATCGTACCATGAGAGTGCTTTCTAGACTATTAGTAAACTGCCTCCAGTTTCTCCAAAACTGATGCTACATCTAAGGCCAAGCGCATCTTGTTTTCACATCATCGGTGTGATAAAGAATTAAGCGTGGATCACAAAACATTTTTTCAACATATCTCTTGACGAGTCAATCTGCTGCCAGGATCCGGGAAAGTCGTAATAGTTTATGCTGTGGTGTAAGCTGAACGATGTGTGATAACCGATGTTTAATGCATTGATGTTGTGACGCATAGTACACGTAAATTTTTGGCATGACATCCATTGTGTTACACTTGACCGTAATTTATTCACGTATAGTCAGTCCGTCATGTTACCACTGTTACTCCACTCTCGACAGAACATTGATATGGTTGGTTGTATACATAAACGTTCAATGACGCCGGATATTACTGAGACACTGGTCTGAACTCGATGAGCTACCTCTGGCCACAGAACATTGTATATGTGAATTGCTCTTAGACTACTGATACACCATGCGCAGGCGCAATGAATCATCCCTGTCGGGAGAGCTGTCAGGATGTTGCAGGACACAGAACAAAACATCACTGATATGTCTCAAATCAAAAGTTTTGATTTAAACACCTTGCGGCACTGTAAAGGCTACTAAGTTAGTTTTTCCTTTCAAATACCTTAGCCTGTATAAACTAAAGTAAAATTCATAAATATATTGTGTTCGCTACTCAAGATAGCCATGGGAGATAGGTAATTACAACAACTTGTAATAATTCTGAAAAGGAAGGAAGATATGGCATTACTTACTTATGGTATATTTGAGAAAGGAAACTTCTACGTTACTCTTGTCAATTCACGATAAATTAAATGGCTTCAGAAGAGTATAGACGTGATTCGAGAAATAAACAATTTAAAATGTTTTTACGTATCAGCTTTCCTTCTAAAATTACGTCTCTGTCTTCCTTTGTTCCTAAACAATTGCAAATTTTATAATCGCAATTTCTCCAGGCTACATTTTCCTAACGAAATATTCTAGAATTTAAGTTTACTAAGATAAATTTGACTTCATTTCACTTAGTTTTCAGCCCGCAAGATTGTACTATCAACTTGGGAACATTCTATGACAATATTCCATAAACTATGAGAGTTATTTTGGAGCCGCGGTCTTCCAGTGTAGAGTGTCCTTTGATCTGTGGGGTTCCCTATTCGATCCCGGCTCGTGTCATGTGAACTTTGTGGTGAACAGAAACCGTGCGCGTGGGTTTTCTCAGGTTCTCTCGTTTCCTGCCACTTTTACCACCAATTCCCCCATCATCATCCAGTCGGTCTGATCCAAAGTTGCCTAAAGGCCTTAGGTAAAATTTAATTCAAAATCAATAGGGGATACGAAGCGTTGCATTTTTATTTTTCAGCATACACGTAGGTGAACTTTATACTTCCATTGAGTATAAATTGCATTTGAGCAGTTTGTGAAGGGACTAAATAATTTGATACAAATATAAATACACAAAGTAGGTAATGATACGAAACAACAGTTTCTGATTTATAAACAAAGAACTGCATTTTCTGTTTTCTGTGTGTGTGCGTGTTCATATGCATTACAAAAATAAAACATATTTGCAGTACAAATTGTAAACTTATAATGTGAATTGGGTTCCTACGTTCGCTTCCAAAATTTCGCCAATCAAAATGAACCAATCAAATAGTTTGCTAAAATTCTAAGTCGATCACTTTGGTTTTGGTTTACACCATAAAACTCTATCGTCACAGAAGAACTAACAGATAAATTTCAAGCTTACATTATTCAAACCACAGAATAATTAAAAAGTACTGCACTTTATTTCAACTTTTTAAATATATATATGTATATGTATACTAAAATTTTGTTTTTGAACTGTCAGTGGGTTTCGAGCCGATGTAGTAACTAGACTAAGGGAACACAGTCAGATCCAGATTAGTCTCTTACATTGTAAAATAACTAACTCGCCCTCCACTTCTCATTTCTATTAAAGAGCTACCAACGAAAAAAAAACTATATCAAATAACATACACCATATAACCTACCAATTACGAGGTACAACTATCGCTACGTCATGTGTTAATCTATATGATATGTGGACTATACTTACTGACTTTTTTCTCTCTTCGTTAAATACCTAGATGATATTCCTCGCAATATGGGTAAACACACAGTCTCTTTATAATGTTAACTTACTTCCCCTGTGTAACTCCTAGCCTATTAATGAAAAAGGTAGGGTTTGGGCTCTTGGGTATTTTATATAAGGAGAAGAAAATTTAGAAAAGTAATAACCATCCGTAATTCCGTGTTCGAAACGAAATTTTTTGAAAAAAAATCAAGGGGTCAATTTGTGGGGTTCTGGGGTACCAAGGGGTACGCGCTGTTCTAATTTCTGCGTATAGCTCAAAAGTTTCAATCAGAAATCAAAGAGAGACTTCCACTGAGACGTTCAGTGAAAACCCGAACACGATATTTCAAGTTGTTATTGAGATATGCCTGAATAACTATTGCGACCCCACGAAAAATGGACTTGTGGGGTTTCGGTACAAAACGGGAAGGAATCAAAAACCGACTTACAAAACTCAATATAATAAAATAAATCATTGCTCATGGTGTTTTCAACGTGTTCCTATGTGGGGTTCTGGGGTACTGTGGGGTACCCCCAAAATCGGCTATCTAAGTTTGTCCGATTCGGTTATAGGCAAAATGTACACTACCATACAACATTACATTAAGTGAAAATTCGAAGTAGATAAGTTAAACAGTTACCAAGGTATGGCGCGGGAAACATTTGACCCCATGGTTACAATGCGTGGGGTACGGCTACAAGATGATGAGCTACTCCAAAACTAACCCTGGGAGTCATCAAGTATTTTTAAACTATAATTTACAGTGAATTATAAAGTAACCTATGTGGGGTTCTGGGGTACCAAGGGGTACGCGTTGTTCTAATTTCTGCGTATAGCTCAAATTTTTCAAGCAAAAATCAAAGAGAGACCTCAACTGAGACGTTCAGTGAGATCTATGATTGCAAAGAAATACTGTAATAAATAAATGAACAAAAAACATGTTTTACTATGTTTTTCTGTTATTACCAAGGGTTGTCGAGATGTCCGGGTCTTCTCAAAATCTTGAAATTAAAATTGAATTCTATTCCATAAAATTCCATGAACTTATTCCGAGGCATAAAAAGGCAATTACCCCTAATGTTAGCCTACTTATTACAAGATAAAGGAGATGCATAGCCATGCACGTTTCTAACTTGAAAGTTGGTTATTTTATAATGGAAAGCATATGCAGTTTTTAAAGTCAAATTGGCTTTCTCTTTTACATTTTTTAATATTAAGAAATAAGAAAAAAGATTCCGTCAGGATTTTCAGTTTAGGGGTGAAAAATCAAAATTGGGATGGTGTAAGTGGAGTTTTGCACGGCTTCTATCGATTTTGGACCGCAAATATTTTAAAATTTGGGGGACAGTTGTTGAGAATTTGGCAGGTGACACCCCACAGGGGTTCTGGGGAAATCACTGAATACAATATATGTTTTTGTTTATAAAGTGAACTGACAACATTTTTTTTTAAAAGTTACCAATAAATGGAATGTAAACTAAAACAGAACAGTATGTTTGTAACTGACATTCGGAATTTTTCGTAAATTATTTTTGAAAAGTATTCCTTATTTTAAATACTAGGAATAGCTATCACCTAAATTGTTGATCAAAAACTACAATATTCTCATTACTAAAAATATTAGAAATAACACGGATTTGAAAACGAGTTTTAGAAAATAAGTTCAGTCCAGAAATCAATGATATTTAACAGACTAATTAAAGTGCATTTGTATTGTAAACTTGCTTAATCCGTTGCTACATTTTAAAAACATCTTTTCCTCCCGGATTCTTTTCCATTTGCGCGTTGCCCATGGTCTCTCATTTGAACTTTTTATAACAATTTGCTAAACTCTTTATTGAATTCCTCGAAAATATTATTAAAACAAGGAATTTCTTTGCTTACTTTGCTTTGTAGTCTACAGCAGCCATTATTTATGTGGAACTGAGAGTACTAGCTGCTTCGATGGTAACTTGCCCAATCCTTGTAGTCCAGGAGGTAACGACATAAATTTCGGAGTAGAAATGGGTAGATAGGTGGGTTCGAACCCGCAGTTGACTGTCCTAGCTGTTTCCAGGGCTTCTCTCATTTTCACCAGGCGAATGTCGGGATAGTACTTTTAGTAAGGCCCTGGCCTATACCTTCCTCATCCTATAACTCATCCCGGTCTAAACCATAGTTGCCAAAATGAACAAATTCAAATTAAAGATTTTAATTTGACGGAAACTTTAGTTTATATTCCACACTTCTTCATTATGAAAAAATCAACATTAGTGTTTAAAAAGTTCTCTGAAATTTGATGGCTAATAAGGCCACATTATTTTTATTTACGTTAAATACAAAATTACATGCATGTTATACAATAATGCATAATCATATTGAAATTAAACAAGAACTATAATGAATTATCATGCAATTAGAAAAAAAGTGAAACAGTCCTCCCTTCTATACTTCTCCTAACTTCCAAATATGATTTTTAGACCAGAACGTCCAAATTAGAACAATTTGAAGCAAAGAACGGGTGGTTCAAATTGGCCAGCATGTGTGACTGCAGGTGGCCAAGTCTTATGATTGGTGGCCTTGGCGCGCCAATTTTGCATACTTTTTAAACACTGATAAACATCATTACCATATTGCAGATAATGTTAGTTAATTGATATCAAGCGTATTCTGAGGATTCCGTCTTTTCATTTAATTTTCCGTTTATTTTCTCCTTGTTGTGCAGTAAAATTACTTCTTAAGTGCCTTCTTTTCCCTCTTCATATTTCTTACGTCACTCAACTGCATCATTTGAAGTATAAATCTACCCAACACAACATAAAATACCTCCTAAGAATACCCCAGAACCTTACACTTTTACCCGTTACTCTCCTTAATACAATGTGACGGAACCTATTGTCTAAATCGATAAATCATCTTCTTATCATAGCCCATATCTTAATGATTGAATTAGTATTAAACGAGCTGCCGATATTCTAATACCGAGACCTACAGTTCTTTGTAAGGTAGGCTCTAAATCACTCAATTCACGAACCCTGGCAGCAATTGAATCCGCCAGCACGCGTACAGAAAGTGAGCGCACTTACCTCTCGGCCCCTATGCCTTGTTATCAGGGGTAGAAATATTTAAAAAACCATATCATAATAACTGTTAATTTAGTTACTTATATTTTAACCTTAATATAACACTGTGTGGTATTGTACAGTCACGGAAATATATACTGCGGGAGTCTAGCAGATTTGTACTCTATGGTCTAGTATTTAGTTTCTATTTAACTTATATTTATGGACTAGATAGGCACCCTTTAGACTCAGCCTGCCACATCTGTTCCTCAGACATATCACGGCTAATCACAACTGAAAGTATGGACGATAAATATAATTTAAATAAAGAGCTAAATGTTAGTTTTTATTCAACTACCGCAGTGCGTACTTCCGTGACTGTACATTCTGTTTATAAACTCATTTCACGAAATTCGATAGTCGATATTCTGGGTATCCCAAGGTACCCGAGAAGCCGACACAGGTACCCCTGGAAACTTCTATGAATGAAAGTTAAATACAATGTGATGAAACTCATGTTTCGTTTTTGAGTGGCCCATCGTCTTCTTACCGTAACCCATGCCTTGTTACCATGGGGTAAATAATGTAAAACAGTATATTTAGCGAATTCTTTAACTTATCTCCATCAAATTTTCACTGAATGCAACGCTCTATGCGCTGTACATTTTATCTATAACCGAATCGGAAGGACTTCGATAGCCGATTTTGGGGGTACCCCCAAAGTAGCCCACAAACCCATCTAGGAATCCGCTGAAAACACCTTGAGTAAGAGTTTACTTTATTATATTGAGATTTCTAAGTAGTTTTTGCATTCCTTTCCGTTTTGTACCGAAACCCCACAAGCTTAATTTTCCTGGGGTCGCAATAGTTATTAAAGGATATCTCGATACCTGCTTCAAGTATCGTGTTCGGGTTTTCACTGAACGTCTCAGTTGAGGTCTCTCTTTGATTTTTGCTTGAAAAATTTGAGCTATACGCAGAAATTAGAACAGCGCGTACCCCTTGGTACCCCAGAACCCCACATAGGTTACTTTATAATTCACTGTAAATTATAGTTTAAAAATACTTGATGACTCCCAGGGTTAGTTTTGGAGTAGCTCATCATCTTGTAGCCGTACCCCACGCATTGTAACCATGGGGTCAAATGTTTCCCGCGCCATACCTTGGTAACTGTTTAACTTATCTACTTCGAATTTTCACTTAATGTAATGTTGTATGGTAGTGTACATTTTGCCTATAACCGAATCGGACAAACTTCGATAGCTGATTTTGGGGGTACCCCACGGTACCCCAGAACCCCACATAGGAACACGTTGAAAACACCATGAGCAATGATTTATTTTATTATATTGAGTTTTGTAAGTCGGTTTTGAATTCCTTCCCGTTTTGTACCGAAACCCCACAAGTCCATTTTTCGTGGGATCGCAATAGTTATTCAGGCATATCTCAATAACAACTTGAAATATCGTGTTCGGGTTTTCACTGAACGTCTCTGTGGAAGTCTCTCTTTGATTTCTGATTGAAACTTTTGAGCTATACGCAGAAATTAGAACAGCGCGTACCCCTTGGTACCCCAGAACCCCACAAATTGACCCCTTGATTTTTTCAAAAAGTTTCGTTTCGAACACGGAATTATGAATGGTTATTACTTTTCTAAATTTTCTTCTCCTTATATAAAATACCCAAGAGCCCAAACCCTACCATGAAAAATGTCGGTAAAACAGAACTATGAACATGAACATACCCGATATCAAGAGCAATATGAATGTACTCCGTTGTTACGCAATATCGGCATCATTTAACAAAGAATTACTCTTTCTTTTCATCCGTGCGTCTATTAACGACGCGACGCCTCTAATATCTTCTGTGATTATGAACAATCTACGAGCCTTAAAACACTGATTACGTTTCGAATGTTTTATTTTTACTTAGGCTTTAAACCAATATAACAACCGTGACAACCTATCGTTATTGCGCTATCTTACAGGCCATGCTCCTGCCACCTATTCTCCCGAAATTTAGAAATAGGAATGATATCGATACTGAGCAAGTCTTGGATACTGACAAGTCATGCAAGAGTCTTGCTTCCAGTTATCATCACTGTTTCGAAGCGTTTATCTTCGATTCACAAGACAAGTAAAAATAAGAACATGATTCAATGTCTCTGACTTTTATTACTTTTAAGTTGCTGTACTGGTGTTACTTCCGTGGATGCAAACGCCAACAATTTGTAAAACATACCCTCTAAATTCAGAAGAGTGTAATTACGCTCGAATTGAGCTGAATATTTCATCTTACTATAGCGAAAAGAGGGGCCACTTTTAGAACGGATTTTCAAAGGAGAAAAAAGTTATGAATTTCCGTTCGAAAAAAATTATGAATTTCCGAATTTAATGTGAATTTTTCATCTTTTGAAAATGAAAACTACTCAAGTTGGAACTGTTTCACTCGTTTCTTAAATGAAATGTTATTTTAAAAACATTTCGATTTGTACAGAGAAAACTTAATGTTTGTAGTTGGAAAAAAAAAACGTGATAGGTTCCAAACAAAACTTTATATTTATGTCCGCTAAAGAAAAGTTTGCTAGTATAATTAGGGTTATCATATGTCCGTATTTTGTACGGAGAGTCCGTATTTTAAAGGCTATATCCGTGTCCGTGTACCATACTTTACAAAAAATGAGCAAAATGTCCGTATTGTTCACTTAATCAGTTAATCAATTAATTTACAAATAGGGCCTGCATATCACACCATTAAAGACTTTCGCGTTGCACACGAATAAAAATTATTCCTACAGCATTAAACTAGTATTTGTTATCGCCTAGCAATGTTTTAGAATCACAAATGTATTGGAACGTAATGACCAGATGCTCTTCTGACCTTGGCAATAGAAAATATACACATGTAAACAACTGCCTTTGATTAGGGACCGGTAGCTGTGTATTTCATATTGGTGTCGCAAGTATTTGTTCACAGTTTAACCCTATTTAATAAATTACCTTTAAGCTAATTTGTATATACTGTATTTTGCCCGCAAATATTACGGTAACCCTAGTATAGTGTTCCTAAGCAAGGATAGAACTCAAGTTTCACTGTTTTAAAGTCCAACACGTTACCCGTCACGCTAACTTTTCAGCGTATTAACAGTTTCTAAACAAATAAAGGCCAAGATAGTAACTCTTAGAAGCATTGATTTGCTATTTTTATCTCGCTTTTTTCAGATTAACTTTTCGTCTCTTGAAAATGGATATTAAAATTTTTAAAACAATCTATCTTAGTGCGAAGACTTAGGTTTCTGATAATGTGGCAAGGGGTTGGTTTCTCTTTGCAATGCAATGCAAATGAAAGGGAATAAGAAAAGAACTTGGTCCCTGATGTGTTTACTCTTATACTCCAGGGATTGTCTGGAAATCCTGTGCTCAATTTTTCGAATATCCAATTTTTGGATAGGGAAGGTTTAAGGGTACCATGTAGTCTCAGTTCTACTGTTAATGGTATTGGAAATATCAAGTTCTAGAGTTCATTTTCCCACACTTTCGGTAGTCTATAGAGCTGAAATGGACCATTTGTGTACCTTCTATAGTCTGCACTTTGTTTTTCTTACTTTCATGTCAGGAACCTCGTTTGGTGGTTTAGTCGATGTTGTTTCGCAACACCCTGTATAAGGAAAACGGAAAAGTTGATTTTGACGTGCTTTTGAATTTTTTTTCACTTTTTGTTCCAATAAATGAATGTGTAAACGTTAATAGAACACACACACATATATATATACACACAAAAAATAAATAGATAAAAGTTTGATTAAGAAAACGCCAGACATTTGGGATTACGTTGAAGGAAAATGCTGTCATATTCTTTTCAAACTCTTACATCTTCAACCATATCAGAAGAAAATTTTCAATAATGCTTTATTGGAACACTTCTAGTGCTACATATTGCCTTAAGGTTTCAGCTACAGCTGGCATCCACTCCAACACGTTCAGCCAAGAGACGGCCAAAGCAGAAAAAATACAGTGCTGCACATTGTCCTAAGGCTTCAGTTACAGCTATCATCCACTGCAACACGTTCAGCCAAGAGACAGATAAAGCAGAAAAACACAGTGCTGCACATTGTCTTAAGGCTTCAGCTACAGCTATCATCCTCTCCAACACGTTCAGCCAAGAGACGGCCAAAGTAGAAAAATACACCTCGAAAATTTTGTATTGACCAGTAATAACATGGGAACATAATTTTTCTTACTCCATCGAAGCTATGAAGAGAGCCACCGCCATTTCCTGGAGATCTAACGATACTCCCCTCCTTTACGGAGGGGTTTTCTCTGAAAGAAACACTGTGTCGATTTGACTTTCGAATAAAGAAGAAGCGAAATAGGTATCATGCAGAAATTTTCTTAGTGAGACTGTGGAAAACCTAAACAAAAACGAAACGCAGGATTCATACTCAACACGTTTTGATTAAAAAAAGCAACAACACTTGGGCTGCACACCACTCTGCTCGGTGTATAGATTCGTTAAGAATCACTTTTATGTAATTTAACTCTACTGTAAAATTAGAAGGATAAGTTTATGCTTCGTTTGACGTCACGGGAGTTTGTTCTTGATTATTAACCAAGTTAGTGAAAAGTTAAACAGCAAAACTACTGAAAGTTTTGCGAAAAAAAAAAGTCTTGTCTTCTCCGCTTTCTCAGCTTTTTATAAAGTTTGAGCAACTCATCTCTGCTACCCCAACTCGTCTCTCTCTCTCTCTCTGTCTCTCTCTCTCTCTCTATCTCTCTCTCTCACACACACACACACACACGTACACACAGATACGTAAATGACATTGATAAACGTGACGTTTGGGAATGTTGAATTACGTAATCTACGCTCGGTCTCTCTATTGGTAAATCGCGCTTACAATTAACCATGGAAATTGTTTTGAGGGAAGAGAAGATTAAGCAAGATTTAAGATTTCTGGAATCTCCCATCTCATCTATGCATCATTTTTCAGTCCTCCCACACTCTCTTTCGTCAACATTGAGGTGGGGGAGATATTGTAACTAACAAATTGTGAACTAGAAAGGTAAATAAACTCATTACTAGTCTCAGAGATGAAGTTCCTCAGTGAGCACTCTTAGGAGGAGTAGGGATGAGGAAAGTAGCAGCCAGTGTCTTAAACGATACTCAGATTCATCAAAAAATGACCGATAAAATAATTCGAAGTAAAAAATATGCCGAATTTGGCAACATACGACTAATAGGGGAAGAACCCCGAATATGAGACCCCTTTAGTAAGAATGGTATTTACTAGTTAATTGAAGCATCAACAAATTCTGCTTTTTTAAAATATATTCTATGTATTCTGATTTATGATACAAATTATTGGATGATATGAAAATGTAGTAATAAATAAAATATATTGAAAAATGTGAACAAAATTGCTACTGTGTTATTTTTATGAGGGATGCCTAATAAGAGACTTTTTGTGGAATATTGAAACGGTTGTTTTAGAAATTTACCATTCAACAGTCTTTTTAAACCAAATCCTAATATGGCACAATAATATAAAACGCCAAATTTTCAATTAACCTCATTTTTTTTTAATTTTATATTTTGCCTTCAAGTGGTCTTCCTATAAATCGCCCGATATTGTTCGTATTTTGTTACATAAAACAGGAAGTAAATATAAATAACGTTTTAATGTTCAACATAACTGTTATAATAGGAAAAACAACATGCGAAGCAACGTCAAACATTAAACAGAGACTACTTAGTGAATAAAAAAATTTCGATACAAATAAACTCCTAATATGGGACCCAATATTATTATACGGCTTTCATTATGAGACCGGCCTCATATACTGAACCCCTTAAAGGTCCCATAATAAGACCTTCGAAGGATAAACAAATAACTAACAATATCTCAATTATAAGTAGAAAAAACTGGTAACCCATTGCATGTTACAATACACATGCTAACTAACTCTATGGCTTATGGAACTCGCAAGTTCATCGCCGCAGTAACCAACGTTCGCCATTTGATTTTATCCTGGGCAATATCAAGTCAGTTTTGATTACGAACACCTACTTCTCGAAGATCTCTTCTAATATTGTCCTCCCAACGACGTCTTGGTCTTCCCAATGGCCTCCTTCCATCCGGCCTTCCAACCAGGATAGAATATAATCTTCGTTTTACCCCCATCCGAGCTACATGGCCTGCCCACCTTAGTCGTCGCGATTTCATTATTTTTACAACATCTGGTGAATCGTACAGTCCGTGGAGTTCTTCATTATGCAGTCTCCTCCACTCTCCAGTCATCTCGTCGCGTTTCGGCCCGTATAGACCTATCTTTCTTAAAACCTTATTTTCAGATACACGTAATTTATGTTCATCTGCTAGGGTCGTACTCCAACTTTCGCAACCGTAAAGTATTACCGTCAGAATAACCGTTCTGTAAATTTTTAATTTCAATTTCCTTGATATTAATCGCGATTTTATAAGTTTCTGGACTGAATAGAAACATGCGTTCCCCGATTCTAAGTACCTTTTTATTTCTGCCGTGACCTCATTTTTCCTTGTTATGCATGCTCCCAAGTATTTAAATTTGTTTACTTTCTCTGTTACCTCATCCCTAATTCTTATGTTTTTAATGCCTTCATTCCCTGTGCTTCGGCTTGTTATCATGTATTTTGTTTTATCTATGTTTACCTGTAGACCTATCTCATCGCACGCTTCTACTAAGACATCGGTGTTGCTTTGTAGTGCATCTATATCGTCCCCTATTAAATCTACATCATCCGCGTATACAAAGAGTTGATTCAAACCATTCAATGATAGTCCCTTTTTGTCAACTTTAATTTTTAAAATCGCATATTCTAACGCGAAGTTAAACAGTAGGGGGGACAAGGCATCGCCTTGTTTCAATCCGTAGCAAATCTTGGAACTATATGACATATTATTACCTATCCGTACTCTGCTTATGGGGTCGCTGAGACACATCTTTACTAGTTGAACCAATTTTTTCGGTATTCCAAATCGTATCAGGATACTGTCTAACTTTTCCCTTTTGATAGAATCATATGCTTTCTTAAAATCAATGAATAGCTGGTGAACCGTCTCATTGTATTCCCATTTCTTCTCCAAAATTTGTCTCAAGACGAAAATCTGTTCCAACGTGGATCTATTCCTTCTAAATCCACATTGGTGATCTCCAATTATTTCATCTACGTATACACTTAGGCGTGTTAACAGAATATTAGTTAATACCTTGTAACAGGTTGGAAGTAACGAGATTCCGCGATAATTATTACAGTCCGTTTAAATTTTTTTTTAAATCGGAACTAGACGTATTATTGAGGTTTTTCATTCCTTTGGGAGCTCCTCCTTTCTCCATATAGCACTTATCAATGTATGTAGTTCCTTGATTAGTGCACATACTCACTGCTACGAAATAAAGTTAAGATAGAATGAATATCAACATACTTTCTTCCTTTTTAGCGCCCAATTCATGCACGGGAAGAAAGAGCTTTTGGACTACGATTTCATTTCCACATACGCTGCACCAACAACTATCCACACAAAGAGCTCACGTGACGTCAGGTGCTGTGGCGGGCTTTTGCCTTCTGTTTTAGTTTGTTTCCAGTAGGTTACAACGCTTGCTTCAGAAGATAAATAGGGGTCTCAATTTAGATGCCTATCCTCATATTCGAGGTTCTTACTAGATACATGGCAGTTTCAATAAATGGAATGTACATATTAATGACGTCACACTTTGCAACTTATTGAATTTAGAAAATGCTATTTTCTATGAATCTGAGTGTACCATCTTGGCATTATTCTGGTAAAACTGAGAATAACACTCATCAGGGTAGACGGCAGTAGAATCCGAACCTTTATGCCTCCCTTCTCATTGCCGATCGGATATCCACCTGGGATATTAGTTTAAGATATCCCGTTGGGATATTCGTATAGGATTTCCACTTGTAATGTTAACATAAGCCTAAATAGACGCCACTGGGGCGTACCAATATTCCGACGGGATATCCTGCTGACGTTGTATGGATGTCGTTTCGCTTTGTAGAACGTCTGTTCAATTGAATGTCCTTTATACAGTAGTTTGTTGTAAAGCTTGCTAGAAGCTGAGGTAGTTGGCTGTGGCTGGCGGTGACGGATTTTTACATATTTCTAGGAAAACTGGCTTGATATTGGCCAGGATAGAATTCATTGGTGAACTATTGTTACTGCCGCGATGAACTTACAAGTTCCGTAAGTCATAGAGTCCGTAAGTCATCAATAAACGGATATTTAACATTAACATGGGCATGAACCAATTTAATTTATAGGTATAACTGTAATCCGGGGTACGATTGCATTGTATCACGTCATTAAGTTCCTCCAGTCTTTTACTGTAAAAACATACATACAGAAAAAAAAAACATTACGTGTAATGGAATAAAGACAATATGTAAGCAAGATCATGGTTTTTCTACAAGTACTGTAATAATGTACGTAATTCGGTTCATTGAAACATTACATTTTTCTCTGAGTCTAAAATTACATCTTGGAATGTATGTGCTCCCATCTTCCAGTCCAAATTGAAGTTTGCGAAAACCACTTTGGATATTTATTGTCCATTTAATTGTCTTATTTAACGAAAATAACACTGTATTTCGCAGTAGCCGTTATGTATCTTAAATAAATTTTGAATCGATTCATTTCTTACACATTAGTATTTTTCATAATGTCATTTTGTTTTTACCAAGAACGGTCCAGAAGCACCGTTTGATTTTGATATTTTATTTTTTCCAATTAAGATCTGAAAGTTTCTTCAGCTACACTGAAAAAAAAAATACAACAGAACGAAAATACACTTCTTGTAAATTTTAAATACAACAGAACGAGTTTCTACACGTTAGAATGTAGTAGTAAACGGTTCGAGTAGTGCAGGAAATAATACAATAATTAGCGAGAACGGGGGTAGAACCAAAGGGCTTTGGTGGATAGTCCTAACTAACGGAGCTGCAAGGACCACTTCTTTCGCTATAGAGTCAAGAAGATCTATGCGAAAGCGAGTATAAGCTTCATATTATCAGATCATGATTAGTCTATGTACTAAATGTCTATAGGAAATAATAGTGAAAAACAATAGCGCAGCTGGTTATAAAATTCTCATTTAGATAAATATCATACATTCCAAATACTTCATTTACACATTTTTTTTTCACTTCTTGGTTAAAAGAAGAAAAAACATAATTGAAAATTGTGTTTATACTGTAACCCCTTCTGGATCTTAGTTTATAAGATTGTGTAATAAGGTATAATTTATTTCGGACATGGTCCCTAAAAATCTTTTCAACGTAGATTTTTCAATACGCGATCAAAACATGAAATCATGTCTTAGTTTTATAGACATTTTGAAAATGTCAATTTCTGACAAATACGGTGTATTAGCGTCATGTAAACCTGTATTATTTATAGGCAAATAAATATACAAAATAATCTTCATCTCTGGTATTCCTTTCTCTCAGTTTATAGGATCCACATAGTAATTTTGACTTGACTCATAAGTGAACCAAGATTAATTTGACAAGTGGTACAACTTCGTGTAAGCTTAGCAAGTCAAGCCGAAAAGGTTTAAACAAGAATCAAGGTTTGAAATAACTTTGGCAGGATAAGAAAGAAAAGCATAATATTGTTAAAAAGATTAAAACGTTGCACTGTTTGGGACTTGGGAGTCGATCGGAACACCACTGGCATACCAATCCGATGCAGTACCCTCATCAGACCACGGAAGCGCTATTTACACTTAGTTCCTCAGGCAAAACAGTTCTGGCACGTGATGGGACTTCATCGCACTGATACCACAGCACAAGTGCAACGAAACTAAGTTCAAATAAAGTTCAAGTTTGACCAGGTTTCCTTGCATAAATGTTTGTTCCAACAAGCTTGAATTAGGTTAGTTATAGCAACCAAGCTACTTATATTGTTCCATCAAGTTTGTTTCACGCTTGTTTATTAAGTTCAACACAACATCAAGTTTGGCAAGGTCAAAATAAGTGACTGGCAACCGTAGTGCAAGCTTGCATGCTATCTGGGTAGACACTTTTGATGACGAAAATTTCTGTTAAGATTGATCCATAATGCCATTCGATGACGTCCTCCGCTTGAGCCAAAATTAAAAAAAAATCTAATTTAAATTCAAATTCAATTTGATGACATTCGTTTCTGTCAGAAACTGTGCATAAGTATCATTTTAACCTGAGCTTTCTGTAGACAGTCTGAAATTATCTTCATCGTACCCTGGTTCTTTATAACTAGAGCAGTTTATAAGATAGACACTTGATGTCACCCTCATGCTCATATTTCAGAAATTATAATCAAACTTTATTTGAATCTTGATTGTCTTTCAATCTAAAAATAATTTAGCTCTATAAATTTCTTGTTCACGAGTCAGATCAACAATCACTTGTGATGAATTTTGAAGAAATTGACAGACAGTTGGATGATTACACCTGATAAAGGACAAACAAGAAGAAATATATAAATACACGAGCGGACGATCCCTTGTGAGGAAAGACTAATTTAGAATTGGTGATTAGTGGATCAAGGTACATATATGAAAAAAAAAAACAATTCTATTAGTTGTGAACAAAGCAAATACGGACTGAGTCAAGCAACGACTTGAGTCAAAATTTTGTCTAAAAGCCATCCAGTCAAGAAACAGTAGAAATCTTTTTCTCTTCATAAAAAAAAAAAAAAAAAAAAACGTGTTATTTACATTCTAAGCTACCTTTTATGGGTACGATACACTTTCCATAAACTTCTACCACACATTGACTTAATCCCTTTTTACGTTCACTCTCCCTCCACCATCTATTGTTCTTTGGCATCTATTATCGTAATGGAACAAAACCTACGGGACACTATTCTCTCAACTGTATAAAGTCTTTTAATGTGAGGTTTTTAGAAGCAACGGTTTTTCGAAAGTAACATCATCTCTCTATAAATGTCAGTAGTTTTAGTGTTCCAGCAAAAGGAAATCCATGTCTGTTGCTTTTGCACTCAGATATTGTGTTGCTAGAAACACGAGATTCGACTTATTACCTAACAAGTCCCCAGGGAAGATATTGCAATTCTTCCTAATTAGCTAGAAGATTAATTGCCGAGTTTGATGTTTCCGTCCTCTTGCGCGAATCTTCTTTTTTTTATTGTCTTTCAGTTGTTTTTTTTATCCCTTTTCTGGGGCATTAGCAGTGTTGCCAACTTGTGACTGCTTTATCAGTGTTGCCATAGCTGAACTCTATTGTGAGAATATTGAAAAACGCCCTATTTATTGACTACTAAAACGAATTTAGTATTAGGTACACTGTAAAAAAAACCTTTTTGTCTTAACGTACGAATTATCATCCTTAATACTGGCAAAGATTTGGATTCTTCTTCTTCTTCCTCTTTTCCCCTTAACCATACCACCAATGCACTCTTTCAGTACTAATATCTCCGTAATCAATGTCCTAACCAGTTTCTTTCTGTCGTCCGTATTGTCTGTTCAACTCTCTCTGTTCAACACCTCTTCATTTTGCATCTTCTGCATTCAGCTGATTTTTTTTTTCTATTCTTCATCATGTTCACATTTCAGATGGTTCTAATTTTCTTTTTTCACTCTTTTGTAAGAGTCCATGTTTCTGCTCCATACAGCGCAATGCTCTTCCTCAACTTTTCTTGTTCATCGATCCGCAGAAGAGATTTTTGTTCTTAATAAACTACCTTTATCGCTATCGCTGTTCTCGCCGCTTTTTCACATTCCATCTCTTATTATAATACTTACCAATTTCTTAATACCTGTTCTGCTTTCTTACCTTTATTTTTTATTCCATCCTCCTTAACAATTTTTCTGCAGCTGTGTTAACATCTTGATAACTGATGTCTCATTTTCTGTAAGAAGAACTGCATTATGTGCAAATCTTATGTATTTTATTATTCTTTCCCAACTCCCTTTTCTTTCGAAGAATCTCTTTACAACCTCTTCTAGATATATATTAAAGAAAGTGGCTCGACTCTCTCCTTGTTTCATTCCTCAACTTCTCTTTGAAGTTCAATTTAGCTTCTTGTGTATCTTTTTTACCTTTTGTGTGTTGTCTCTATGCAGTATTTTCTTCAATATGTCTTCTGTAACTCTTTCTTTCTTATTTCTACATTCTTCATTATATACTTTTACTTCTTATGTTGCATCGAGACAACAGTGCGTTAAGCAATCCCGCTGTCCGTTTCTACTTTCATCTGTTCCTAACGAATTTGGATAATTTCTTCGAACTTTTCCACAAATTTATCTTTTAATTTCTTCCTTTTTAAACTTCTCCAGTTCCAACTTTCTCATAACTGTATTACTTCTGCCTACGTTCTCTTGTTTTCTGTCTATCTTTGCTAAGATCAAATTACGATCAGAGTGAATATCGACAGTCTTTGTATTCTTCAACAAGTTTCTGAATTATGACGTAGTCAGTCTGAAATTTTTAGTTATCTGGGTGTGTCCAAGTATATCTTTTTCTTTTATGTTGTTTAAATCAAGTGCTTCCAACCAACAATGAATGTTGCTTACAAGAGTCAACTGATCTATGTTCTCAAGGGTTTTTCTTTCTATAAGCTTGTATTTTGCTACTGTTTTTTCCATATTGTCCTTTATCAACGACTGCAGTTAAATAGTCCGTCAGTACGATACATGCACCCTTCTTTTCTCTCTGAATCAACTCTTGATATTCGTAGTTTATTTCGACCTCTTCTTCCGAATATTTAGGTGTGAACATATTTATCGGTATTACATCCAGGCCCTTCCTTCTTCCTTTCATCATTACCATAGGTATATGTTCATCGGTGTAATTATATTTTCATTATCTTCTCTTTTAGACGCTTTTCAAGAAATGTACCCATTCCATTTCTTCCTTTTCTTTCTGGTCCTACCGACCCTATATTCTTCATCTCGAATATAAATAATTCCTTCCCTCTTCATCCATAAAGTCATACTACATCCATATTGTTCATCTTGATTTCATCTTTCAGGTTTCTCCACTTCTCTGCTTTCAACTATTCCATATTCCGATTCTTAATCTTGTCTTCTCTTCTTTGTTATTGTTTTCTTCTGTTCGATTTGATTTCTTTCCTTCCCCAAGTATTTCTTCCAAGGATTCCCTCTCCCGGAAATCTGAACTGGGCGGCAGTTTACCTCCGGATTTTTTTTGTCTTTGGACGAATCATTGGCCGTGAAACGGCAAATATTGTGCCGTGAAACTAGAGAAAACAATGTGGTTGCTTTCCATTCTCTTCGGCATTGCACTAAAGTCAAACATTCAAAATGTGTTCCTCTGTTCATCTCTAAGTCTTTTGTCAATGTCATTAACGTTCAGCATCAGAGTGGAAATGGTTAAGTTGCTTCCCTTCACCACGACATTTTTGTTCGGGTTTACCTTCCAATGCTTTGTAAATCCTTCTAACTAGAAGGCCGCAGTACTGGTTTTGGTCCACCCCAAGGTATTTCCGGTATCCACAATATCTAGTGGCCAGTGCCCTATCAGCCACCTGGGTAGACGCTCGGTAGGAGATCAGTTACTCCAACCCGGATTTTACATGTAAGAATGTATCAACAACCGATCCAGAAGTCTTGGATGGATATAAAATTTTGCAAGAAGTCTGCACTTCTCAGTGATAGCTTGATACCGTAATAAACTAAGCTACAGAGAAAAAATTAAATTTGTCACTATTCTCGCTATATGTTGAAAAAATTTAGTACGAAAATGAGTAAGCGTGATTTTATTAGGACTTATTGTAAACGAAATGTTTGCAAGAATTGACCCGGAAAAACAAATATATACAACAACTGTGCAAAGTTCCTGTTCAGATAGAACATTATGAAGTTCTTACACTTTTAGTACTTATTTTTAGATTTATGCTCATCATTATACATTTTATGCACATATTTACACTTCTTGTAACATCTTTACACATCTTTCTGACATGTATAAACTTCGTGTACACAATTTTACATTTCTCATGCATATTCTTACACTTCTTGTGCACATTTTACACTTTGTTGTACACATTTCACACTTGTTGTACTGTTAAATATTACAATTTCAGAGATGTGTACAAACAAGTTTAGGTACGTGTAATCGATATATCTTGTCTTACTTTGTCTTTTTTGATTTGAATTAAATTTGTGGGTCAGGGCATCTCTGGGTCAGGACGGAATAGAGTAGGGAGAGGATTTGGGAAGTCGTGCCAGGACCTAGTTTGGAAAGTATGATCCCAGCATTTGCTTAGTGTAACTGAGAAAAAAAAATTGAAAAAAATCTTAGACTGGACGACCCATTAGGATCGTTCCAAGGAGCTTCAAATAACGAAGCCAACACTGAGATACGGCCTCCCGGCGTTCGTTTTGTTGAATCGATTTTCGTATCAAGAAGTTAAAAAAAAAATTGTTCTAGTACTCAGTTTCACTGTTCAGTGCACTGTTAAAAAATGTGTAATTTACGTGAATAAGTGTTTAGAACTGTAAACTTGATTCATAGAAAAACTGCCGATTGAGAAATACCCCTACGTCGAAAATTCACGTGTGGCAATACTTAAACAGTAATCTATGGAGATTTAAAAGGTGCAACTTGTCACTCTGATTGTCTATAACAGTAACAGTCCATGTGTGCTATTGTAAGTGTTGTGACGTCAATCGGTCATTTTCTATGAATCTGGTGGTACAAGAGAGTATTCAAATAGTGATCGAAAGTTGATTCCTTTTAAATGTACAAAACATTCTTTCTTCCCTGCTCCCTCTCAAGTCCCAATCCCAGTGGATTTAACTGTATTATTTTTTACGTAATGAAACTTAACAATGTAGCAAATTCTGGCAAATCTGGCCTAGTTTTTATAGCAATTTCTACGAGTTTCATCTTCTTCCACCTCTGTTTCAATATCTCGATATCTCGCCTATTTAAAAAAAATAATCTATCATCAGTTCAAGTTAAGAATACAGAATTACTGATTTGTATCTGATTGGTTGTTTGGTTATCTATACAGGATAATCTGTATAGAGTTTGTCTCATCCAAACTATAAATAAAGTGATTTAGTAAAGTGGGTAGCGCTCTGGAATTGCGAGGAATAATTAATTATATGTAAGCTGTCCTATGCTTTACTTCAAATATATCAATATTAAATTAATTATCCTAACATACCAGTTACATGAGGGTTTAGAATACAAGGATTCCTCTCTCATTTGAGATGTGATGAGTACTGTATCATGAGATTTTCAGTCAAATGCCTTTTTAAAGTTTGTACTTAATAGAGTATACGTAAGATATTCCTTACTTCTATTTTAAATGCAAATAAATGTTTATCAGAAATGAAGAAAGGTGATTTCAGACAATAACATGATATTATTTTAATGTTATTTTATTAGTTGATACGCCCTTTCACTGGCTCGGGGTCAAATGAAGTAATATTCCTTTTCCTTTTTGTTGACCAACAATGTACAAGCGGATGATTAGCATAATCTTTGTACTTTTTCTCTTCCATATTGTAGACAATCGTATTCTTTCTTGTATGTAATATAAATTACATGTGTAGGGTCATATACCATGTAGGTTTTATTTAGTTTTCGTTTAAATAGTGGAATTTAGGCAAGATGTTTTTTTTTAATAGATAGACGATTATCTAAATATTTGTTTCTCGCATGTTTTCAGTAAACTTGCCAACACTTTTTGTACCTATTATTTGCACTATTACTGAGCACAAAACGAACAGAATTTTGGGAAAGATATGTAGATAAAGCATAACCTTTGTGTATTGTTTGTTACTGTATAAACTTGCCTGTTTTAATATTCTGTTTAAGGTTTATCGCTTCACTTGATCGAACGCCTTTTTAAAATCAATAGAAACTCTTCCTTTTCTCTATACATGTTTCACCTATTCTTCTTTATAAACCAATAGCGTCATTTGTTTACTTTCATCTGGGGAAATTTAATTTGTTTCTCCTGAATCCTAGCATTCACCCTACCGTATAATACCTTTACTGTTTTTTTTTTAAAGCGTTTCCGCTATGTGTCTTATCAAGCTGATGGTTTTATTAAAGTCACATTTTCTTACGCACAGGATATGTTTCTCTCTTCTGTATTTTTATTTTATTAATTGGATTGGCATAACAGCCACGTTCCTCATTTTACAATTTAAATGTAATTTATTTCTTCCCGACGTATTTTTAGTGTCTCTTCACCGTTTTTAATCATCCATGATTCACTTTCTATATTTAATATAGGAGAAAGTTTAACAAAACGTAGATGTCGGATAGAACGAGGAGGTGTAACCCCCCCCCCCCCATTTTAGACTGAAGAGCGTGTTAGGCAGTTTCGTTAGTTGGAGGGGTGATTTCATGAATAGTGGTGCCTCTGGTGGAGTTTGTTTAAAACAATTGGATTTTTCTACGCTTCGATTTAACATCAACTTGGTTGCTCGTTTCTGGATTTGTTAAACCTGGAATGCAAAATATAAGTATATTGCAGTTATTTAGATGTAATATAGTAGTAGCTTTCCTGAGCAGAACCATTTTGAAATCTTAAAACTTGGTTGGACAAAATGGAGAGACAAGCTGTTGGACAAATGGGGCTCGCTTTTTGAATCGAGATTCTAATGATTTTCTGAAACCATTTAAACTGTTTGATATAATGATAAAAAAGAGTTGCTGTTTTTGGAAATGTTCAAAAACCATTTTCTAATACTTGTATAACATATCAGTATAAAAGGACCTTCGGAGTAAAGGGAAGAGTGACGCAAGAATTCTACTCACAAAAGAAGTGATATCCATTTTGCGAGTGATTTTCTTTGTATCACTGTAGCGGAAGTGTTTCCTTTGTAATAAAATGAACAGATTTAGTATCCTTCCATCGGCCATAGTGAAACAAAGAAAATCACTCGCAAAATGTATATAACTTCTTTTGTGAGTAGAATCCTTGCGTTACTCTTCCCTTTACTCCGAAGGCTTTCTTTATACTGATATCGCTTATTTTGTAAGGCTTTCTGTTAAAAAAGTAAGTGCTTAGTCTTCATACAAAAGGCCGATTTTGGACCATAGTAGACTCCGTATCTCGAAAACGGTAACTCCTATTTAACCCCAACTTGTTGGTATCCGCAGTTGATCCCCAAAATTCCCTTGTACCAACAATTTGGGGCTAAAACAAAGAGACAGACAGAGTGAAAGACAAACTTTTCGATCATTTCTGAAAATTCTGTGATTCGACTAAAAAATTGTGAACCCCTTCACCGATTTTGACGTGTTTATACATTGTTTGAAAGGTATTAAAGCGTAGATTAAGATTGTACAAGTTTCGGGGTCAGTGCTATCATCAGAAATCTGAAATTTTGATTTTTTTTTCGCACCACCCTAGGGGGTCTCAGGGAAGTCCTACCGACCCATTTCTTTTCCGGTGTCTTAGTATGGCTAAGAGCTTTCAAATGCAAGTTCAAGCATCAAAATCGGGTTTATAGTTTGCTAGATCCGAAACTAGCTGAATATATTTGAGTGCCGCTAACAGACTCGTTTGTGAGCGTCACTCGAAGAACCACCGTTCTTCGTGATCAAAACAGAGATTACATTTTTCATCTATCTTTCACAGTGGTTTATCTATCGAAACCTTATCTTCCTTTTTTATTATCACTGTCCTCATAGTTCATGTAGTCATAAACAGAGATTGTAGGTTTATATTAATGGTTTTCGATGCATGATTAAATTTAGTATAGATTTAAATGGCTACCCCATTTTATCATACCGGTTGGACAAAACGAAAACAGAACTGAAATATTTAACTATATCCCTGTATATTAGAAGAATTAAAG
The DNA here is from genome assembly GCA_022664845.1 of Lepisma saccharinum. Taxonomy (NCBI): domain Eukaryota; kingdom Metazoa; phylum Arthropoda; class Insecta; order Zygentoma; family Lepismatidae; genus Lepisma; species Lepisma saccharinum. Next base: position 10,088 of record JAGDQP010007431.1, on the reverse strand, counting down.
TGTTCATTGGAGTCAAAAACAGTTCTGGTTAGTTACTTATTATACACACTATAGCCAATTAAATCTAGAACACCCAGTTTTTGTCCAATCTTTTCCTTGCATGGGATTGGTTGGTGTGAGGGTAAACATGACTAGCCATTCCGTATTTTAAACATTTGTCCGAGGGAGCATTATTGTTTCAGTCGGGACACCTAAACATGGGGGCTATCTTAAAGCATAACTTCCATATTCGCGTATTCGTAGTTATCTTAGTGCAAATATTTATTTTGAAGAAAGTTCAGTTTGCAGACAAGTATTTTAGACCTGGTCGGGGACACATGTGTAAGCAAAGTTCTACTGTACTGATTAAAATATTCGTATGCAATAAAAATAATTGAAAATTTGCTTTAGATCCCGTGGTAGCTTAGCTAACAATAAGGGAACTTTATTCCCACTCTGTTCGTCTGTGACAAAACATATAGCTGATGAACCACAAGGTGTTGAGAGATGGTTGTGGTGTCGTTGGAGAGATCTTGACTAGACTAACTCAGAAGCACTGGAACATTCTTTGATTGGTACATTGTTGCAAGTTCCGTATCATTGGACGGATCCGCATTAAAGTTGGCATATACATTATTTGACAGAACAGGAGAATACCGTGTTACCGTCCCCAAGCATCCCAACTGTCAGTTTTGCCAACCTGTTTTTTTTAAAATTAATGTTTGTGTTTCTGTTACTTGAACAAATGTACTCGCGTCCATTGATATTATATATATATATATATATATATATATATATATATATATATATATAAATGTGCATTAGGTACTGGACAGGTCGGAGAAGTAGTTCGGGATGGGTATTGCTTCCTAGCTGTCAGTGTTGCCAACCCATTTTTTAAAAAAATCAATGTTTCAAGTTGTTACCATTGGCTCACTGTATCTTAAGATGTTATCAAGGAACCCTCGGAGCCCTTGTAATTCTTAGTAGAATCGCATCGTTCATTTGATTTAGTTTCAGTCATTTATGTTGGATTTAATTAAATCTAAGTGCTTGAATCGATGTATTTATACAAACTTCACCGATACACACTCACTACTACTGAATGCTTGATGGGTAAATTATAGACTCCTCTTTACCTCTTAAGTCTTAACCTTAAATGTTGTGTTTTTCTTTCTTTAAAAGGCGGTGTTCAGCGCATGGCTCGCCCACTTTTCCTGTCTTTCTTTTTCAAATCATTTAACTCTGTTTCGTGTGACGTCAACACAGTTTCTCAGTTAAATGTAAAATAGCGAGGTAAACACAAGATTTGGAGACGGAAAAGCTATAAGAGCGAAACTTGACGACATATTGACAGGGAAGTTAAGTGCATTATCGTATTTCGTTAAATGCTTTTGATGTCGAGACAGGAAAAAAAAAAGACAACACTCTTTTTCTCATTAAAAAATATCACTTCTTTTTTAGACTACATCTACTTAGAAGTCAACTTAAATCCCCCTCCTTATCCTGCCAGATAGATGCAAGTTGTAACACGAGAGAAAAGACTTTCGAACAACGATCGCTAGAGCGCAGGACTGTTCGCAAACGATAGATCGAATAGAGGGAGTTAACACATGGCGCGCGCACCTGTGTGGTTACAATCTGCTTTATACGTTTCACACAGCTGGTTGCTTTCTAAAATACTAACTTAACCTTAGTTACGGACCGAAAAACTGTGCGCAAAGTATATTTTTTTGAGGGGGTATGTTTTAATGAGCAATAACAAAGTAACAGTTTTGCTATGTACATGTGTCCGGAAAGTTAAACGGGTGTAAGATTACTTTGAATCGGTATAAAGAAGATCACCAAACATGTGATTTTTGTTTTAAAAAAAATAATTGAATGTTTAGAGAAATAATGGTGCCATTTTTGTGGTGTTTTACAACAGATAACATTCTACAATTTCATTCGTGTAATGAACCCATTGTTTTGGTTGGCGCGCACATCGCCATGTCATGTGAGTATGATTTTCATATTTTAGTTGGATTCTTATTATAATTTCTTTACGAATGTTTTGTTTTGTGGTTACGAATCGTAATGAAAATAGCATACGGAGGACTATGCCCCTATTTTTAAAAAAAATATTTTCTGAAAATAACTTTTCTGTGGAAGACCAAAGTATATGTTATAGTGACATGCTCGAGTTGTATATGATTCCGGAACTTCTAAAAAGTTTCAATTCTGTTTATTATAATAATCTGAATTTATACACTAAATCAAGACAGGGATTTCACTAAAAGATACGGGAATAAACATCTGCTTACATCCCTGATTTAATTAATTTATCAAGGACTTAAAGTATGTTAACATCTCCTAAAGTTATGTGAAGCTGCATCTAGGGAGGGGCCTTGGCCCACCAGAAGGCTTTAATTCAAAGAGACAGTTACTTGGGTAGTGCACCGACTCTCATCGCCACCTTTCTTTGGTTTTCGAGACCGGAGTCCACTACATCTTTTAAGTATAAGCTTCCTGAACTGACGTCAATATCTCGGGTTAATAATGACATTTGTAGATCCTATCAGGGATTAAACCCGGGATTGTTCATACCAAAAGTGAGTGTAATGCATTCGGCAGGAAGTGTCCCTGAATTTCAGAGCCCTCTTCATTAATTGCTGTGCCAATTTGGTTGTTTACAGTATTTGAAACATTACCCTTTATTACAGTTTTATGTAATCTTTAGTTCCAGTACGTTGTATCTCTCTTATTGTATCCGAAGGGCAAAAGGAGAAGTTAGTGCGTCTGATCTTCATTCAAGATACCGTTGCCGCATTCACCTGGTGTAATTCAACGAAAATCCGAAAGAAATTTGAGTCAGAATTGTCGGCTTCCTGATTCGAACCCAAGCACTCCTTTTCGGATAACTCTGCTGGATTTAGTTTTTTTTAAAATATGTTATTAACATGTCTTGTATGAAGAAAGAACTCTTTTAACCTGAATTATATTGTTATTCTAAAAGTTAATTTTTTTATAGCTATTAATAGTTCTTGCCTAGTTTCTCACGTAATAATTCCTTTCTAACGATTCCCGTTCAAACTTCCTCTTTGTGATGTTCAATTGTTAGTTAGTTGTGTTCGAAGGATTAATAGTGGACTACGCTTCTGTTATCAAAACCTTAACTATCATTGGTACTCTGTAGATAGCGGTAGGTTCTTCAAGGCAAGCTTAGCCCTCTGCACTATTGTTTTAAATTTTATATTCTATGGGCTAAATAGGCAGCTGTGGCCTAAACCCATGAAATATAACAGATTACATTACATTACATGGAGAACACGTTCCCGACAGCGAGAATGCAAAATTATCAGCCACGCCCTATATGCTAAAACCATTCTAGTATTCTGCTGATGGTACTGGGTAATACGGATAAACCTCAGTCAGGATGGTCGGCGTCGCGTGAGTGGAAATCCGCCCGGGCCGCATCTCGATATTTGTCTCGATCTTGCGTTTTTCGTCTTGTATTGTAAGTTTCCCTTCCTAATACTGACAAGAAACTGTATTCGCTCCCTCTTCCCCCATTCTCTTAACCAGTTTCTTTTTCTCCCTTTTTTCTTTGTCTGAATAATAATATAAATACTAATAATATAGTGGAGAAATTTCTAAATGCTTAGAATTTGAATTTATTTCTGAGCTATAGGAAACTCTTGCTCAGACGGGATGAGGAGTGGGGAAAATAATGTTAAATGGTTGTCAGCCTAGTTTGAAAGGTACCATGCCGGTGTGACTGAGAAACAAAACACCTGGAAAATCCCCAACCAGGATGGGCGGACACTGTGATCGTTTCGAGGACCTTCCGATTGAGAGTCCAGCGTTCTACCAACTGGCTACTACGGTCGCTCGATCTAAATTCTTAGACATTTATCCATTATGTTACGATAAGTGGCTCTAAAAACATATTTTTCTGTCGATAGCAAAGTTTCTGATTTTTTTTTTATATTGTTTCTCATGAAGCCACTTCTCCTGGCCTAATTTTTCCATTTGCCCGACTGAAAAAAATGTTAACAGTGTATTTCATCAGTTGGATGCCTGCATGGGTTAATAATAATAAAAACAGATACTGACCTCTTTATTCTCTTGAGGTTTTTGGAATTTCCGCCAGGATTTATTGACACACATCCTCTCATCTCCGAGGCTCTAATCTGTGCATCTTTTTCTTGAATGTCAGAACGTCTAATAGTTGTGTTGTGAATGTTTCATGCTTTAAGATTTATGAGTGCTCAAAGGGTATAAATACCAAACCACGAACCTTACAGTACGGGCTGAAATAAATGGAGATTTTGGTTGCTCATATCCTTCCCTACTAAATCACAAAAGTGACTCACAAAATTCCTGGTCCTATAAATGTTTAAATCTGATCTCAATGTTTTTATTGAATTTACTAGTATCGAATTGTATTTATATCTTTGGCTCAGACTAGGATAAGATATGGAAAATCAATACGATCAGGAGAATTCGGAGGTGTCATCCCAGCATTAGCCTCATATGGAGAGGAAAAAAATCTAAAAAAAAAAAAAAGCCCGTGAGAATGACTGGCCATTCTGTGCGAACTCAGCACCTTTCAAAGGCGAAGACAAAATTTTACCAGCTGAGCTAGGCCGCTAGATCATTGAATATATTAGTGTGTCATTTTTTATCTGTTAAGAAATGAAATCCCAGTACCAAGATGAAGTTACGAAAAGTGAATGAAATTTGGACATCAGATTACTGTAGGTGATGTATTACATTGATAAAGTCACGTGGTCACAATTCACAGGAGCGCTACGACACGTGCGAAATGAACTGTTCAAGTATACACGTATGGAGCTCATCATAAGCGTTAGTATTACTATTAGAGACAATGGTAATGTGTGGTACAAGTATACAAATTTATCCAAAGGGTTCATCCATCGTCGACATACCTGACCAATCCCAGGGGCGGTGCGGGGGCCGCACGAGCTTCGGGGGCACATATACCGTGACACCAATTGAAAGTCGCACCAAGTTGCACCAACTGAAAGTTACGGGGGGTGGCAGAAGCAGTTAATTACGCTACTGGCAGTGGTACTTCTCCTCAAGAAGCTAAAATTGCCATGTGGTACTTGCGACTGCACAACAACATCGTGTTAAGCACGGCTCGCTCATTTTTTTCCGTACTTAAACCCTTTATCATCGATACTCCTGAATTCAGAAAATGAATTTACCTGGTTTCTTTTGCAGAGCTAAGCTATTGTTTGTGGCAGATAACGAACAACGCCTCTAGAGAATGTAAAGCGATGATTTTTTTCCCGTATCTTTCAGCGCGTTTTGGAGATAAAGGAAAACAGAAAGCAAAAAAAAAAAGGCTTTTATTTCCATTTGGTACAAATCTTCTTGGTGTGTGATTTACATTACAAACAAATCTTTTATTTACAGTGTTAAAAGCTCTCACAAGATGGAAGATTCTTGTTTGTGTATTTTTATTCTCTCTTTGTGTTTGTGTGCGAAGCTTTTACAAACTTTAAAAAGAGTTGGAAATTATATGGAAATTAAAAGGTTTAGTTTTCCTCTTTCCATAGTTGTAAAATATTATTTATGTTAATTGAAAATGACGTACAGTAACTTGTTCAGTTGTTAATGCATAGAAAAAAATATATTATACGTACATGGTTAAAAATTGCATTTGCAATCTGAGTCTTATGTGTTTGAACTGTGAGTCCGTAACTTCTTTCAGGTTTTTCAGTTTGGTTTTTTTAAAGTTATTTGTACATTTGAAATACATATATTGAATAGTTAGATCTATTTAGTATTACTTTGCACAAAAGTTTCCTGTTTTAAACATTATTTAAAGCCTTTTCTTTAAAAAAAAACATAAATAATTAGGTAACCAATTAACACATAATTTATATATTTCCTCATAAATTAAATACTTTTCATTCTTTCCAACTTAGGCAAATTGTAATTAAAGCCAACTGTTTATCATACTGGTTTCTTCCTTTTTTTTGTATATTTGCTACCTAATTTATGACTTTGCATGTTAATTACATGTGGTCAAATTGCAAACCGAAAAAGATTGAAGTACGTAAAACTAGCGACATCTATTGCCTATCACAAAACTATTACACTGTCAAATATAGCGCCTTCCAATATTTTACGCACACCATTTTCATAAGCTGCTAATAATCACGCAAAGGTATAACAATAGATACAATTTATTTATTTATAAAAAATAGTATTAAAATAACAAGATATAATCAGAAATAAAACTTACTTCTTGTGTACATTCAAATTCCAAAACCGTCAGTGCACCCCCTTGTACTGAGAATCAACTGTCCCAAACAAACGGCTATTACCAGCTTCAGGAATCAGGTAAGAATGTTCCAATCCCGCCAACAGATACGGAAAGGTTGAAGAGAAGCTACCAGAGGGCGCACATCCTTTTAAGTATTTTACTAACAAATGACAAGGGAAATACGCAATAATTGTGGACTCTCACTCCGCGGCGCGTGTATTGGAGGGTTAGCTATACAAGTGATTCTCAACCCGTGGTTCCCGTACCCCTAGGTGTTTGCGTGTAACTTTCACGGGACACACAGCAGTTTTCACGACAAAACTGGCAAACTGGAAAAGTGTTAATTTATGCAGAATATTTTGAGACAGTTACGGATAACATGACGAATCTCCTTACCAGGATATTGCTGAACAGTTTTTTCTTTATATAAGATCTCTGTCATTTTTTTTTTTTTTTTACTTTCATTACGCTTGTTATCTTAATTCTTTGTTTTTGCCCTATCAAAATGACAGAGTTCTTGCCTAAAATAATGTTTTCCTGTAAAAGGTGATTTCAATAATTATTAGCAATAACCAAAACATAAAAATATATGTTTTCTTTGAAATTTGAAAATGTCAAGATACTTCTTTGAACAAATGCAATGAAACAGTCTTTAAGGCTTTTTCTCAACCTGATAACTTGAAAACAAACCACTTGAGTTTCTTTTAAACAAAGGGAGGAAAATAAAACATCCCAAATTTAAAGAAAATTTGTGAATTTATGCAGTCAGTTCCTGGGATAAATGCTTCCGTAGAGAAGCCTTTCTCAATAATTTATAATTCCTGAGGATAAAAGAAACAAACATTGACAACTGAATGTGTGGAAGCCATATTAATTATTCAAATGTACAATTCCGATGCTTGCACAGAAGTGTAGTAACAAATCAAAAAGAAAGAAATCAATCAACGTCGACCATTCCAGCAGAATAAATTTTAAGGAACATTTCTGCAAAGCGTGGAAAGATAATTATTTAAACTTACTTTTATTTAAGTTATTTTGACAATTTAAAAACAATCATTCTCTGTATACAATGATTATTACTGATAGGATATTTTGATATTTTTAATAGAAATTGTAGAAAATTTAGTTTGCTTTATTTAAACTAAATATTGTCATGAAACAGTGAAAAATATGGAAAATTAAAGTGTTAATTATTGTAATATAAAGCCTTTTAGAGAAGTATTTTTTTTAAATTTGTTCAAAGGCTTATACCAATTATTCAGCCATAAAACTTTACTTGTAAACTTGCATTAGATATGATTACTTAAATTTCAACGATAAGTTGATTCTGATTTAAAACTTCTAAACTGTGTGCTTTTTTTTATTTCCAAAGTCAATGTAACTTTAGTAAAACACAACTTTTAAAACTGGCCTGAATAAGAATAACTGGCCTTAAGTCAACCCTCAATCCACCAGCAAATAGGGGATGATAATTCTGGCGGAATACCTGTCCATTAGATTCCGGCAAGATCTGCCCCGAATTTTGACTAAGAAAATATCGTCACCATAATTCAGTAATTCCGCCAGACCCCTTCCCTGTGGGCGGTGTCACCCACCGAAACAACATCCTCCAACTTTAAATCTTCTCGACAACATCCTCCAACTTTAAATCTTTTCGCTCAATAATCGATAGAAAACCGTGCAAAACTCCACTTACACCATCCCAAATTTGACTTTACACCCCCCCAAACTGATAATCCTGGCGGAATACCTGTCCGCTCAAAAATCGATGGAAACCGTGCAAAACTCCACTTACACCATCCCAAATTTGACTTTACACCTCCCAAACTGATAATCCTGGTGGAATCCCTGCCGTAGTTATAGGCCAAATTGATCAGTCTTGTCGTAATCCTCTGTATACAGGGTGGTAAGGTTACGGACCGACAAACTTCGGGAGATGATAGTACAGTGAAAAATAAAGAAAAAAAGCCGAGGCAACGGGGGGAAATTCCGAAGCGTTACGGAGCTACAGCCTGCCGATAGCGTGGGAAAATGAACTTCAGAGCGGATTATTGCGAAGACGAAAAATCGGAGAGTAGGCGGTTGAGAGTAAATTAGAGGAAGTCACACCCGGGCTATCCAAAAATGCATATTGGAATATTCTACAAGCAGGGCGCTAGGGATTCCCCAAAGGAAGTAGGGGACTTCCAAGTAACGATGGGTCGAAAGGACCACAAATGGGATGAGTAACAATAATTTATTGCCGGCACATCGATATCTCAACGAGAATTAATGTTATGACCATTTTTATAAAATAATGCGTGGTTGCATAACAGACAGGGATGATAATTAAAGACAGTCAACGAGCTTTTGGCTTATTTATTAGCAGTGAGAGAGACTAGCAGTATCCAGTCAGATGGTGGTGAGTACGCATCTCAACAGCTGCAGTGTAGTAAAAAAAGACGTCCTCGTTGGTCGAGTGGTCAGTGCTATCAGGCGCCCGTGATGTCACAAAAGTCTTGCATTGAAGCCCGCTTGGAAAAGAATCAGGTGTATGATTAAAACTTAACAGCATGCAAAGGATGGACGGAGGGTATTAGTTAATGAAGAGGCACGTTCGACTGGTTAGTAGAAAGAACGCAATGTAATACAGCAGCCAAAGAAGGATGACATGGAAGAGAGAAAACAATCACGCGTGTGTACTAGAAATCATGTGTAAACCGATGCAAGACAAAACGTAGAAAGTTTTCAATAAGATGTCACAATCTTAAAAAGTTCAATCTGTCTATTCTACACAAGAAAAAATGCGTTAACGGGCATGACGAGTACTAGCTGCGTCGTAAACATCCAGGAGTAACTTTGTAACTGGAGTTGTGGCCATTGCCGTCCGCAGAAATGGGAGAATGTAGTGAGTGTATGTAGCAATGTGTAGCTCATTATGTTGTTGGAAGGCAATATCATACAAAAAGGAGTTAGGGGTGTTGGAATGCATTAACGATCACAATGACTCGGACTGACCGAGAGGTTAGTGTGCGTGCTTCGTGTCCCGGTCACGAGTTCAACTTCCGTCCGGGTCTCCTGAAAGCAGTCGTTCGGAGCCAACTTGACCACATATTGTCCCGTCCCGTCCTTACATGCGCACCAGCTCGTTTATAACTCGTATAACAATTCAATCAAGCACGAGACCCCAGGAGTGAATAGTATTTGGTCTGCTTCGCGTTGGAGCGGATTTCAGGACTTACACAGAAATGTGGATGGGTATAGGCAATTCTAGCACATAAACTACGATACATGAATCAATCTAATGCATAATCAGGGGAGAGGAGGGTAGCGACCACAGTCTTTAATTACGGGCTAGGTGACGAGACGACAATTTGGCATTGACACTCCATCACATACAAACAACGTCGTAATGACAAATTCTGCATTTTCAACTATAATCTGACCCTCTCCGTTCACACTCGTGCAACGGACAGAGTCGCAATCGCAATCGAATCCGCCACCTTGACCAAAAAATCACTGGTACGTGACACAGGCTAACAAGCGTCAATATACACTGGAGAAGACACAATACACCATTCGTACAAACTAGCACGCAAAACATCCAATGTCCCATAGTCGAGTTCCAAATCAGAGTTGCAAGAATGTACAAATACATTTTTCGAGTATTCTACTATAGATACATTTTGCATTGCAATAGGTACATGTTCGTACGTTCCGACTCAGCTCGGATTCATCATTCTCTTACACGCATTTTGTTTGCTTTTGTAGAATAGACAGATTGAACTATTTAAGATTGTGACATCTTATTGAAAACTTTCTACGTTTTGCCTTGCATCGGTTTACACAT
>JAGDQP010007430.1:42583-67398 GCA_022664845.1 Lepisma saccharinum | reverse complement strand
TTTTTCCCTCTGAGACATTGTTTGTATGTTATTAGTCCATTTGAGATTCTCATTCATAGTAATTCCTGAGCATCTAGTATCATTAGTCAGTTATTACGGTAGACAGTTTGTTTCTATTACTGTCTTTTTATTTTTTATTTTTCATTGTATGGGAAAATATATATTGAGTTTTTATTTTATTTGGGACTGGCTTGTTACTGGCAAACCAGAGTTTTATTTCTCAATTACTTCTACAAATTTGTTCGATAAGGTATTTAGACATGAGTATCATCAGCGTATAGTATCATCTTTGTTTTATGCATTTGTTTGTAATTAATTTATATATAAGGAAAAGTATGGAACACAAAATGGAGCCCTTGTGTTCTTTCTCGATATGTTGATTGGTATGTATTTTGTATTCTGTTCGCTGTGTTAGCTATTTCTACAACCTGATTTTTATGTAGGTACGGTTGAATAAATCTCAATCATTTGCCTCTTATTCCGTAATGTTCCATATTTTGTAAAAGCATTCGATAATTTACTAAGTGAAAGGCTGTATATTTCTAAAATATTCCTAGTACTAAAAGGATTTAATTTAGATCCTGGTGTATTTTATCGAATAAAATGGCTGTATGTAACCGTTGCAGTGCTTTTCTGTAGGAAAAAACCGTGTTGTTCGTATCTAAGTTTCATTAAGGATTTTAGAAGTCTGATGTTTATTTTTTTTTGTAAGATCTTACTTAAAGTAGGAAGGAGAGATATAAGTATATACTTTTCTAGCAAGCACTTATTTCCTTTTCTAAATACATGTTTTATTTTTGCTACTTTCAACATTGTTGGGAAAATTTCATTAAGAACTCAGTCATTAAACAAAAACAAAACAAACCCCATGGCACGACAGCCCATTAAAGGCCCAGGCCTACCAGCCGGCTTTGGCACTCATGCCGTAGAGGTGAGATGTGGTCAGCATCTCGGCTCCTCCTCACCGTTAATGCCGGTTTTCGTGACCGGAGTCCGCTACCTCTTTATTCAGGTAGCTTCCCAATTGGCCTCACGAAGCTGAGTGGTCGCCGCACAGGCAACACTATGTGGAGTACTGCACGGTCATCCGTCCAAGCACTGATCAGACCCAGAGCTGCTTGACTTCGGTGATCTTACGGGAACCGGTAGACCAGCTCGGCTAGGGCGTTGCCTCAGTCATTTAACAGGTAGGTTAATTCTGGTGTGAGCAGTTCGTCGCATAGTTTTAGAATCTTCATAGGTATTACATCCCCTGTAGATTTTGTTTTCTGCAATTTATTTATTTCCCCCTAGATCTTCGGTAATGGGCTTAAAGAACAGGCTTTCCATCTCTCGTAGTTGGACGACTTTTAACAGTTTTATGGGATCTTTCAAGATGTGTACATTGATTAATTAGCTTATTAGCTACTTCTGTGAATTGTGTGTTATTTTTTGCTTATCTTGGGAATCTTTTCTGTATGCTATTTTTGCGATTCTAAGTTAACCAAGATTTTGAGCTGTAATTCATGTGAGGGGGTATTGTCGTAGTTGGATTAATATGGATCATGAGAGCAAGATTGATTGATACTACGTAATTTGACCACGTGCAATCGGTATATTTGTTACTTTACAAAAACGCGATATTAGTCTACATTAGTGTGACTTGTTGAAATTTCACTATTATGTTTACCCATTAAATTTACCTTTTTTGAATTCGGTTATTATTATTCTACCAGCCAACTATCTGAGAACTTACAGTAGGAACCCCTTGAACTTGTGTCAACCAGTTTTGTGTGGTATTTTACTGCGACAAAAAGGTGGGTCTAAGATCAGATAGAAATTATAATTAAATCTATGTAACGTAACGAAATACGCTACGTTTGGATGACAAGTACAGATAATAGATTCATACTCTGTTAATATCTTTAAAGGATATTCTTCTAATATAAACGATAGAGATAGAGATAGACATTTAGGAGAAAACGCGCTGTGGGGTGGAATGGGGTGGGGGGAGCTACGCTCAGTGGTGTAGTGGTAAAATAAATAGTACCATGGCGGTCCCCTCACTTCGGTGTTTTCGTATATAGACATCTTTGTGTCGCTAACGCATCAGTTTCGAGACATTCGAGAATAGAGTGGCGCATATTCGATTTTCATAAGCTGAGTAAATGTTATCGTAACTTTCCAATTTCTCCCATAATGCAGCAAGTGCCGAATTCCAATTTGTTATACCAATATAAGAATATTAAAATCTTTGAAATAGAGGACAAATCAATAGTTAAATATAAAGCATTATGTAAACTCATTTTCGTATTAAGTAAACATGTTAGTGTAAAAAAAAAAGCTCTCAGCACACGTTTCAGCATGACTGCATAACAAAAAAAATGCATGACAAATGGAATCACCTATCAGAAGAGTTTCTATCTTCCCCTCTCTTCTTCTTCCTCATCCGCGCACTGTCGAGTTCTTATGTCATTAGCTGAACGGTGGTGCAGTAACCAAGAAGTAATGTAGGGGCGCATTCCATTTAGAAGGGGATGGTCCATTCAGTTTTATAAACATCGCACACGAAACATTCTTTATCAGTAGTTTTGTTTTACGTTTATTTACAGTTATGTTCATTGCACTGAATCCACGTTCACACTCAGCTGTGCTGCATGATATTGACTGAACTGCACTTGTTAAGGGGAGCAGGGTGTTCGGAACTTTCTTTCCCCTTTTGTCTAAGTTCTCTCGGAAACCATTCACTATTGTCCTTACATTAGGGAGACGAAATTGTTAACACATTCTCATTATACTCTCTTCACCGTACCTCAGACTATTTTCAGTCTTCTGGCCACATGTTAGGACTTAGAACTTCAAAATCCACCAGCAGTTTCTTATACAATTTACGTTCATTTTCACCTGTTTGTCTACGACATGAAGCAACAGTGGTGAAACAACGGGCTCTGAGGTTGTTGATAATACTTGTAAGGAACTGCAGTCTATTTATGCAAACTATTTTCTTGTTACTTTTAAAGCAAAGTCCTGAGAATGTCCATGCTCTCTGAAGCTTTCATTGCCTCTTTTTCTTTTTGTCCTGGATTTTCTTTAAATGTTTCAATAGCTCTGATAGTTCTTCTGATTAATTTATCAGTGCGGGTTATAGTAACTTTTATCTCCTGCAGCTGCAAAGACAAGTTTGTTAACTCTTCCAGCACACCATACATCAAACCTAGATCCTTCAAAAACTCGATTGATTCCATGCGTAATAACATACCGTGTAATTTTTTCCTTCCATTCAGTCACCATCACTGACAGCAGTTTCGAAAAAGTCATCAATGCTACACACGAATTCCATACTGCAGAAACTGATCTAAAGCTGCTCGAAACCCACCGCGAATCTAATACTCTGCCAATTTTGTGTAATTGTACACTTACAGAAGCTGCGACTCTTTTCAGTTCATTCATTTCTTTTGGTGATTGGTTGAATAAAGCGTACAGTGCGTCCATGAAACTTTTGAAGTGATTTGTAGCATTTATGTCAGCAACAGAATCGTGAACAGCAAGTTCGAGTCGATGTGCCATATAATAATATTTGGTTGTTGCAACTTGTCCTTAAGAAGTTTTCTAACACCAGAGGACCTACCAACCATCACACTTGCCCCATCACAAGCAATGCAAATTAGGTTTTTCCGAAGAAACGTGTCTGTTAACCCATAAGAATACAAACAATTTAAAATGTCATTGGCTATTATGTTTGCTTTCTGACCACTAGAAGTTGCTAAATCAAGAAACACTATTTCGTCTTTACCGTTGAGGGTTGTTTTAATGTACAGGATTAAAACTGATTCCCTGCCGAGAGTTTTGATTCGTCTATCAGGAAAGAAAATTTGTGGTCTTCAGAAGTTAACTTCATTGTTAACCTCTTCTCCATTTCAGATAATACGTGTTTAATTATTTCTGTAGTACTATAACGAGAATGAAGAGTTAACCCCTAATCAATACTGATTTTCCTTTGCAAATCGATTAGGTCCTTATGATCACTGAATGGCCTATCCTTAGCTAAATAATATGAAGTATTGAAGATCTTTTCTGTCACATCAATTGAATGTTCCTCTTGTTTTGAAGCAGCATGTTCAAATGTCTGTTTTTTTTTAGATTCAGCAAGAATTTATGTTACCTTTTAATGCGCTATAGATAGCTGGTGAGCCAAAATTTTTGTTCGTAAAGATTTAAACTGTTGTTCTTTATTTGTGCCATTACATGAAACTTGACACTTAACCCATTCTTTACTTAATGTTAATCCCTGATTTTTATCAGGCCCTAAATAACCTACGGAACAGCAACAATCACACCCTAAATACCAATTTCTTGCTATCAAGCATGTATGTTTTTCCTTGCGCTCCAACCACTGTTCCTCAGACCATACAGAGGGAAAATCAGAATTTGAAATATTACTTGTATTGGCTTCCTGTTGTAATGCTGTTGTTGCCGATTTTGAGATGGTTGTTGCGGTGTCACTTAAGTGTGAAACACTCGGCGAAGGATTAACACCATGTACAGATACTACTGCAGAATCAGTAGCGGTACCATTGTCACTCTCAGGTCCATTTTCTGTTTTCTGTACTTTTTGGAAATAATTTGTCACCTTGTTTTCACACTTCTTTTCATTTCGAATACAAAATCAGAGCGCGACTTGCAAATGTTGAAAACAAAAGAACATAGTAGCGGACTATGGCCACTTTGGGAGAGTGAGTGAGTGGTTAACACGCATGCCCGCGAGTCGCAGCCGTAATCGGCTTAAATATATCAGAATTCAAACTAAGAGATGGCGATGTCTTTTATGGAACCCGATTTTCAATAACGATTTATAAACCTACTTTATGTCCATACTACCAGAAGAACACACATTTAGTTGCTAGGTTCGCTGGGATTGAAATCCCTCACACACACACGCACACAAATTACGAACGAAGGCACACACGACCACGAACAATTTCATAGTAAACTCTCGGACAGCGCGATTGATTCTGTCATTTGAATCGAACGTCGTCACAAACACTGTCTCAGTGTCACCAATATTCTAATTCCTACATCTGCCTTCCATCCCCCACAAAAAGGAAGGGAAGGGAAGGAATGGTAATAAAAAAAGAAAGCGGTACTGTGCCTTTTACAGTTTTACACACACACTCTCTCTCTCTCTCTCTCTCTCTCTCTCTCTCTCTCTCACACACACACACACACACACATACGCACACACACACACACACACACGGCGTTCAGGTACCAATAGACTAGCCCGGGATAGGGTAGCGGGAAGCAGAGACGGACTGACACGGACGGGAATTTCCGGATGGTTCCCTGTCAACCTTTTTTTCCCTTGGTAGCGAAATGTTTCACAATAAAAAAAGACCGCTAAATCAACTACTACTACTACTGATTGGTAGCGTTCGGGTCTTGCCGGTGGAAAGTCATGGGATTGCGAGAGGCCAAATGTTCACGTCCAAACAAAATCGAAAAACCATTTAATACTGTAGTATGTGAAATAAATACCCAGTGTTAGATTAGGTACTCTTCATTTGTACCTAGGTACTAACCTTAAATTGTGCCTAGGTACAAGTATTAGGTACCCGTTGGTGAAAGTACCTGGGTACAGGTAAAGGTACTGATCAGAGTACCTAAGGTACTTTTAGGTACTTGATCCAGTTAATTCCAGATAGGGCTGGAAATTAATTTGAATAATTAAAGGGATAGTCATTGAGTTGAATAGAAGTCCTATATAATTAATTTCCTGAAATAATAATAATAATAATAATAATAATAATAATAAATATTCCCTATTTAGAAGGACTGATTCAACCAAAGGCTGCTTACTGCTGTATCACCTAAGTCCTGTCAGAAAATTACAAATAATATTAACATAGTAAGCCTATTTACTAATAGTAGAAACATTATTATTATTAGTGAAAAAGTAAAATTTAGGAAAAAGGAAGATACCCATGAAATAATTTATGCAGAGAGAAACATTTGCTTCCCCATAATAGGGCTATTTCCTCACTGCTTTAATTTGCATGGGGTGGCAGTGGTCCAACCGGTAGCGCGTCTGACTACAACCAGGAGATCCAGTTTCAAATATTGACAAGGACGCTAGATACTTTCTTTCAGTGAGCCCATGCCTAGCGCTCTGAGGCACACTCAACTTCTTATCAAATTGAGTATTAATGCGTCTTGGTATTCCTGGGCACTTTGGGTGGTAAAAGCAGTCAAGCGTGGGACTGACCGCCTTATCTCCAGTGTTGTCACGAGACAAGACATTTCTCGCTCGTCTCGTCTCGTAACGAGACGATACAGACTTATTGGAATTCGAGGCGAGACAGAATACTTGTTTCGTCTCGTAAACGAGACGAGAACCGAGTCGAGACGTCTCATCTCGAGTCTCGAAAATCCAAACAAAGTTATTTAATTTGTTTAAAAATTAATCCTTCGTGTAGCAAAAAACATGAAATTTTGGGAAGGTGCTCAAATTTTAGATATAAAATTCCTTTCTCTCTGTCTCCTTCACACACACTTTCTTTGCTTTTCTCCTTTTCGTACTTACACATTTTCTGGACGGTCTTCAAACATGATTTTATTGTGCACCCGCTACGAAAATTCTAACCATTATGTTGGATGAGGACAAACCTGACAATGCTCTATCGGGTCCATTGTGTATTCATACTAATTTTTGAAAATTGATATTTGTACTGAACTGCATTCAAGGGGGTACCAAGGGTGGCTTCTATGGGCGTACTTTCAAATAGCCCAAAACAACATCTTGCATTTACAAAACTCAGGAACTGCGGTGCTTTGTGATAGGTAAGGAAACGTAGCTAAATAAAGAAGCACACAGCGAAAGAGAGAGAGAGAGAGAGAGAGAGAGAGGTTTTTAAAAGCATATTAGAGGTTTCTACCTCCTTCCTGTCTTCGTGCACTTGTGTCTTAAAACCGTGTTGGGGGTCGGGAGCTTTTCGTGTGGAACGGTGATTCAGGTGCAGTCTGCCAGCCTTTTCTTTTTTCCGAGACTGTACATGTATATGTTTATTTATTATTTTAGTTTAGATGAGTGTCCGAATTCAACCAGAGGGATCTGGACCGTAAACGACCATAATATCAAAACAAGCGTTTGTTATTTTACCTTATCTGACCTATCGTATAAAATCCCTCTCGTAATATTTATATTCTCTATATGATTCAAAAAAAACTTGACAACAGTTTGCTTTCTACTTGTACCACAAGAGAAGGCATGTAAGAATCCCGTATCCCGATATCTTTTTTTTTTTTTTCAAATTTAACCAGTCTTAATTTCACCGAGTGTACTATGTGGGTAAGTGGTAACGCTTGCTACATTGCTATCAAGGGGGTCCCGCGTTCGATTTCCGGTAGGGACACAAGTGATTTGGAGCCCAGGTTAAACTGTAGATCCAGTCCTTAGGATTTCATCTTAATCCGATGAAAGACAATGGCAAATCACCATCGGCGATCACCTTGCTCAGGGACTTTCGGATCAGGACCTGCCTTCGAGCCAAAAACCCATCATTATCATTGTTTCGCCGAGGTCACTGTAGTAAATGCACTATTCGATTTTTTATTTGATCCGAATATTATCTTAATAATATTGTTCTTCGATTCTTTACACAAAGATCTTACGAACGATAACTTCAAAAATGCATCAATCTCATGACAGGAATTCAAACTCCGATCTCCCAATTATTGTTCGCGTTTTCTACTATTTAGATCACCACAACAGTGACCAATTTATGGTATTCCGCATATACACAGGAATCGAATATAGTTGTAGTAGACTAGTGATGGAACCCCCGGTAGCCTACGGAAGATCTCGGTTAGAGTTCCGGTTAAAGTACTTTTCCATATACACCTTCTTTCTTTCAAGCGGACGTTGCTTGATTCCTAAAGCGTTGACTTCACATTTGGAAGGTCTTGAGTTTCGCCGAGCGACCACCCAGAAGTGGCTGAACTCTGTCAGAAGTTTACGTTGATTTGCCTTGGTCGCACCAGGATAATGATGGAATGTACCCTGGTACTAATGGTACTCTGAATAGGTCCAGGATAGAATTAATTCCTGCATTGTTATTCGTTTTGTTATTGCTATAAAATAGGGTAGGTGGAGGCTACTTCGATTTAGGAATTATATCGAGGGGCAAAAACAGGTCAATTCAATCACGATTACCGAAAAAAAAATCAGTGTCCAATCTATCGACTGAAGTACCGTTAAAAGGGGAATCTCATGACGGTTTGGACCTGTTTTTTTCGTCTGATCGATATGCTCCCTTCTGATTGAAATAGCAGCCCGGGGCTTCCCTGTAAAATATGAAATGTCCCTTTCCTTGTAGCATAGCTCATATATTATTATTATCTTTTAAAATATTAATTATTCTTAATTTTATTAATTGAGGAGTTGGGTGGGAAGACGACCCGAGTCTAAAAATTGAGTTTTGTGTCCCTGAAAAATATTTTATGTAATAAATAAAATTACGAATATGACTTAAAAGTACATATCCTTTAGATATATATTCCATAAATTGAATATTTATATATTTGGTACTTTAAACATTATACAACATATGAACAGGTAGTGCCAGAGGTCGTTTTTCCATTACCAGGGACTGTCGACAAGTCAACACCTCGTAAAACATAATATTAACTCATACGATGTACGAGCTATCTCATAACCTAATCAACAGTATCACACAATAAAGTCATCTGACGGAGCGAGCATAAGACAGCTGGCATACAGGGCGCTAAACACAGCCGCATAAAAATTCCCATAAATAATCCAATTCTACAGATATTAGAATGAAACAAACGCTGAAATACTTATGAAAACTTGATGGTTCAAATGAAGACTTTTGCGCAAAAACGACCTGAGACGGCTCGGGTCGTTTATCCTCCCTGTTCTTCAATTAACTATCTTTTTTGTTGATTAAATGATTTAAATACGATTATTAATAAATAATACGTTGTATTATTACTATGATGCATGGGAAAATGGGAAAAAGTTTGATTTCGTGCTCAATAGAGAGCACCACAGTTTTTTATGAAGTACCGTAGAGAAAGAACAAATATTAATTGTATTTGTTTTAATGAACTTATTTCTTTATCAAAATGATTTAACATTTAAATTGATATCAGTCTTGAAGTTTAACAGCAATTGAATTGATATTTATAGTGTTGTTATTAATTATATATATGTAATCACTGTAAATTATGTTTCCTTTAATCATATATTGTACCATTGGGCTTTTCTACGTGGTTATTCGAATTAAGTTTTAATTTATGGTACTGCTTCTTGCAGTCCTGGCAGTTCAATAGAATTCCATGACCACAAAGTAAAAGATAGCTCCCTTATGTCCTCCTACTTAAGTTCACCAGACTTCCGGCTAGAATACCCCTATGTACCGATAGCATACATGACACCTACGCTGGGTGGAACTATGGGATGGTGCATAGCCTGCAGGTTTGATCCTTCCGTTTCACATTTTCCTCCATCGATGACCTTGAAACTAAGCAAAAGAAGTATATTGTCCATTTACAAGCCCTGAGAGATGTTAGAAACTGTATTTAAACTTTGTTCAATAAATACTCGTAGTAAATATATTTCGGATCTCTCAGAGTTGATGACCATTGAATACAAACAATATTCAATTAGGAATGTTAGTAAATGCTGATCTACCTTTACCCTTGGTTCACGGCTGCCGATATAAAAAAAATACAGGTCGCTTATTTTTTACTGTTCTACATATCTGTGCAATATTATTGCAATCGCCGTCACACTTGGATATCATCCCTTGTTAGTTAAATTGTTTTTCTCTCTTTCTTTCTTTTTTTCTTGTACAAGGAATTCCATGTGGAGTGGTTTCTGTCATCTTTGCAGTCCATGTCTTCCAAAGTATGTTTTATTGAATTGCTATTAACGTACTAAACTAGTTGGAGAGCTTCTAGGGATGGGTCCTACAGCTTTTTAGTAAACAAAGCTTCGAGTTACCTCATTCAGTCTACCCTCTACAAAACTTGAACCCGTGACCACGTGCATAGAAATCAAGAGTGCAATCTCTTAACCAACCAAGGGTATCTCAAAAGTATGTAATTAAGTTGGCATCTGACAAGCTTGCTTTCAAGTAAAGTTAGTATAGTTAATTTCAAATTTGAATCATGTTTGATGCATCAATCCAAACTACACAAGCGAAAATCAAGTGGAAAAGTAAGCTTGTCATAATCTTGACTTCTACTGTATGTGTGTTAATACAAACAAAACAAAAATGTCTTGAAAAAAGTAGATATCATTTGTCAACACTGTTTTTGTATTTTTAGAAATGATCCGCTTATAACAAGGCGTGAATAGTACAGAACAATCTGTTCATTAAACTCGCTTTATAATACTTTTAATTCAAAGTCTGGACTTTAAATGTACATTATCAGTATTTCGCAGACAACTATGCCGGTATGTTTGATTCCAAATATTAAATTAAAATTTCTGCACAAAGAAAATGACACCCTTATGACTAGGCCATTTCTGACTGTCTATATTGTTGATGAAACATCTATATTGTTGATCAAATAAGGAGTGACCAATATGTCGAATATGTAGATATCAAACACTAAGGCAAAGATACCAGTTCTCGTCACTGCTTCAGTGGTCGTTATGTTTTTACTAAACATGTAAAAATAAGAAAACCTTTCATCGTTTGGTGACAAAAGCCGACCAAGTTAGCAGCCATAATCTGGTACTTAAGAGGCACCATCAATATGCTTATTACGTCACTTCGTTTAGTAGAAATGTCTTGTGTTTGGGCGGCAAGCTCGTGTTTCCTGCTATTTCCATGGTTTTGTTACTAAAAAGTGTTAAACAAATGGACATTTAAAAATAAGCATTGACATTCTAGGTATAAGTACCTGATGTTTACATGTGCATAAAATACCTCTTTAATGATCAAATTAATTATCAGATTATAAGATTGCGTGTTTTGACTGTGACTCTCTCTGCTTCCTGGGTGACGTCACGGGTGAAAAATTGCTACTTAAATTTTTTACTCCAGAATGCGATAAATTTAAATTAATATGATGTTAAATTTATTTTTAAAAAATCATGGCAATAGCCTCACTCTTTGGAGTAGCCGTTAGTAAAATTCAAAATTGAAATTCCTACATATTCCACCGGCAGTCTACTTAGTTTTTTTTTTAGAAGAATTTCTGAGGACCTTCTGCTTCTTTCCTTTCAAGCATGCTTTATTTTCACAGGTTCAGATCCAGTAAAGATAAAAACTAGAGCATCGTACATATTTTCAAAACGGATGTTTGTAGTACATTGGGCGACGACGACTGAGATGGTTCGCTTAAACTAGTAATGCAAGTTCGACTTGAAGTAATTAATTTTTGTCCAATTTGGCATGTTTTTGGTATTTGTGGTACAGGTAGAAGTTGGTTGAAAGCCTCACAACCTCGTCAAGGTCTCTACCATCTGTGAGGGCCTCTAGTGTTTTTAAAGTTGGTAGAGAGACGCAAGGTCGTTTGTACCGTACGATCTTACGCCGGAGAACCAACTCTCACTTTTGGTCGACTGTGTTATAAGGATAATGTTCGCGAATTTGTGTGTAAAAGAACTCTACACTTCCAAAATATGAAGTAGGCCGTTTTCCTTCTACACACTGCTGCATCAAGTGTCATATATAACTCAGCTATGACATGAGCCATCTACTTCACTATGCGCTCGTCAGATGGCGTAATTGCAGCAGTCATCGCACATACGATATTACTTATGGGATAACCTGGTACTTAACACCAATAAGCCCCTAACCAAGATCCAATCAATATTTCCTCAGAATTCAGACGGTATTAATTTCGCCGTGTTTTGGGGGTTTTCGTCCCACTGTGCGCCGATTGTGACAAGTGAATGTCCGCTCGTTAAATAAGTATAGCATCTCGATGGTGGTTGGTGACGCAATAAGTATGACATCTCAGGACTCTTACTTGTGCGCTTGGCTGTAATCGTATGGTTGAAAAGCATGACTCTCCACAATCTCAATATTCATTATCATGCATATGTTATAGCGAGTGAACGAGAAGTTCTCCGTGTTGTCTAGTGAGTCCCCCACGAGCTCCACAGTTTCCGGCGAGGCTCGGAATAACGGAGAATTAGGACATTACAGCAAATAATAGCAGTCGGAGCTCACGATTGCGTTCGTGAAAGAGCCTCAATTAAGTTCACTTGGCCCGGGCCCAGGCTTGCCTTACGCCGTCACTGAATATAGCTATGAAAGAGGAAACACTGAAAAACCTTTATACATCACTTCTACTCTATTATCTAAACCTTTCTCCAAGCATATTCGTATGGTGTTATTTTGTTGAACTATCGATAGCTTCAAGTGAGAAGGATAAGCAGAACCCCAACTCGGAATGCCATACTGAGGTATGCTTTGTACCAAAATATTTTTACATTTTCTTCATTAACAAAAAAATTGCATTTACAATAATTGTATATTTTTACATCTATGTAGTTTTAGTATTACGTTTCGGGCCTGTCCAACCGAAGATGTCAAAAAGTTAGGTATCTGGGGTTCAATATGCGAATTAAACTGTTTAGCCAGGAGAGGGGGGGGGGCGGAGATAAAACATAACACTACTTCATAAACATCACAAAAATAATGGCTACCAAATAGGCTTCTTAGTTGCTAATAAAAGTTCATATACCCTTGTCACTTCCATGAAAATAGTTTGAACTTCTGCCAAATAAAAATGTTCCGATCTTTTATCTATTCTTGATCGAAACATCCTCTAGGGCATTTACGCGTATCCCTGGCAGGGACGAACAATATTTTTTTCAGGGTGGGAAATTTATTTGCCGGGGGGGGGGGGGGAAATCCCGGGCATTCCCCCGCTAATTCGCAGGGTTTTCACAGTTTAATACCAAGAGATGATCACTAAGCCACACATTTATTTTATGAAGATCTACTTCAACTTTTATTAATGTTTCCGTTCATGCACTTCCACTAACATTAATTGAGAAATCTTCCACAATTGATTGAATGTGAACATTTAACTTGCATGGAACTGGTCCTAGCACAGTTCCTTGTGGAACTCCATATTTTACATTTGTAAAACTACTCATACAGTCAGCTATTGTGTTAATGCTTTCTTAAACTAATAAGATTTATGAGAAGACAGCAAAATCATTCAAACGAAATTGATTGAAAATTACCGTTGAAAAGTAGAGCATTAGTTTTGATAACTACAATTATATTGACTGTACAGAAAGATTGAAAAATACAAAAAAAAATCTAAGTAACTTTATTATTATTTTGTATTTGCTATCTCATTTTTTTTTTATTTACGTAAAATGTTATTTTGAAAGATGTGAATGCATGTAAATTATAAACCTAATAAATACTTGTTCCAAATTATTTAATAAAATTATTTAGATGTTTATTTGTTGATATGATGACTTGATATGCTCATGAAAGTGCTAATATGTTGATTTTTTTTATCGATTTCCTTTTTCCATGATAAACGCTTCTCATGAACACGTTTATCATTCTTTGCTTTAACTACGAAATGCTACTTCTTGCTGATAACATATGCTGAACTTTTAAGTATTGCAAAATCGAGTCTAAAACATAATCTTGGGTTCATTTCCTGTTTGCCTAAGAGATGGCAGCACCAGCATCTATACAATATTTGAAACAATCTGAAAGAATATGCACGTTTATTAAAATGTATTTTCATTTTGTCAATTTAGTTAAATGTAAGTTTAACGCAAGTGCTTACAATGAGCATATCGTCTTAGTGCACAAACGAGATTATTGTTAGTCAAACAAGCACTTATAAAAACATTTTCTAAAATTTCCTACTTCCTGAGAAACTTTGTTTTGTGAGTATACCATCAAGGTGGATGAAAGAATATAACATTTATTCGCGGTATTTCGTTCCACATCATTTTTCAGTGAGCATGAGGAAAAAAAGTGTGAGAGTATGGCGTATTTATGAGCCGTTGCTTCTCAGCTTTTTTACTTCTTCTACGCCCTAAAAATTAAAAACAAGAAAGGTGAATAAACATCCTTTCTAGTGCTGTACATAGCACTATCCTTTTCCACCACATTATGATCTAAGTGCTAATGTCATTGTATGTTGATAAGCTAAAGCTTATTGAGTCAATGGTTTAATTAATTAAGACAAATAAAAGATAACATCCCATAGACCAGCTACGAATCCGTTCACACCTCCATTCTAAGCATCCCTTCCCCGAAGAGTCACTACAGTGGCTATCCGTAAGAAAAAGAACTAGTAAAGAAGAATAATAAAAATATCGTGAGTATAACCTCAGTGGATGAAATATATTAAAATTTCATTCCTCAATATTTTTGTATGGCCAAGAGGAAAACCTGTTTGAGAACATGGCGTATTTCCGAGCCGTTGTTTATAACTTGTTTATAATTTAAAGACGTAGAAGAATTAAAGTACTTTAGTAAACGTAAACATTCTTCCTAGTGCTGTACTCCAGCAGACGAGACAATCTTTTATACCGTAAGAATTCGCCTACAACTATGGTACGTTGTAGATACATGCCATGTGAGCCCGTCGCTGGCTTTTTCAAGTGAATGCAGCAAAAGGCATTGCTGTTATCTATATGAGGCGCAGAATATGTTTGCTCCAGAAGCTTGAGTACCAACATATACATTCCACACAAAACGGAAGCAAAATACTTAGGCGTTACGCTAAACAAAGGAATTAATTCTCAAAATAGAAACTAGTTATCACGCGTTATGAAAACTTTTTCAGTTCTATATAAATTATGAGATGCTCGACTGTTTCTGCAGAGACTAACATACATATTCTGAAAACGATCATCATTTCGACGATTCTCCTGTTTAGCAGCAGGCTACAACAAGTCATATTGCATGTCTAGAATGTGTACTAACGAAAGCAGACAGCATAATCACTAGTCACGTCAGATGCACGAGCAACATACAAATATTGGAAGACTTAGACCCGTATTAGCAGCGTCAGAACCGTATTAACTAAGATGTAATAGTTTAAACAACAAGCTATTGATTGGTGCCAGTCAAAGCGACATTTTGGGAGGCTTGGGTTAATTCTTTCCTATATGAGAACAAAACTGAACTTCTAATCTGTACATAAACTATAAGTAATAACCTTTCCGTCCTATATTTACATAACTTTTAGCTCATTTTTGTTCAAAGTGTCTGAACTTCTTATCGAACAAAGAACCGTATATTTCCTCCAATTGCAGCTTGTTGAAGTAACAAGTCAATGAAGTATACAGGAATTGCCTTACGTCAATATTTGTCGAGAGATTTGACGGTGTTTGTAACGCTACTTTACTTACTAACTTTGAGGTTCTCTAACTTGAAACAACGCGTTTTTTAATTCCTTCACGGGAACTTTTCACTTGTTTCTGTCCGAGGAATTCACCTCAAAATTAATGAGCATCACTTTTGACACACCCTGTATGCGATATGAAAACGATAGTTTTCATGCTGGGAAAGCGTTGAAAGAGAAGTGAAAAGCATGTTTGGACAATTGTTTTTGGTATTCAACGTTATGAACTTAGTTTTTTTTTATACAAATTCAGGAGTACTGAAGGTGAGATTTCACGCCGGGATAGCGAATACCAGCAGTTAAGAGTTGAGTCCTGTATCTCGATATCGGAGCGCCCACTTTCCTCCATTAAAATATTTCTACCATTCTGAATCACTGTAGTATTTTGTTTGTTCTATTTCATAGGCAAGGGTATTATTCTTAACCTTCTTTATCAGATTCCTTTAAAAACAAAATCTTTTAATCAGTTTTCTTTAAAGTTTCCCTTAAAGATACCAGAACACAATTTTCTCGCGCACTGTATCTTCTTTTCCACCCTATGAGGTTGATGAAATGCGAAAAGATTACCACTTTCACACTCTAAATATGGATTTTCTACATTTTCCAAACTTTTGTGTAAAAAAACTCAGCCAATATAAAGCAGCAATTAACTTAGAAAAAACATTTATTGGTCATCAAGGAACCTAGACCTCACCTGAGCTGAAAAAAAAATAAGTTTGTCTGAAGAAAATAATGAAAGCTTACAGATAGAAGGAGAGAAATAGGGAAAATGTCAACCGAACTCGAGATTCAATCGAAAGACTTCCAAGATAAACAATTAACTTGATGTGTTTCCACTCAACTATCCGCTTTCGTGAGGCTAATAATAATAATAATAATACCTCAGTTATCAGTGTTGCCAACATTTTTCATTTCGATTACATTTGATCTTAACCAACAGCAATGTATATTAGCAACTTATACTAAAAAAATGAGCAATGAAAACCGCCATATTGAAATTAAATTTAGAATTATTCGCAGCTGAGCACTATCATTTAAGAATACACATGTTTTCTAAAAGTATAATAATATTTATAAAGATTTTTACCTAGGAGCTAAAATTCCCCTTAACCTAGATCCTATTGGTTCCTTTTACCTAGGAGCTAGCCAATCCTAATCCCACCTATATAAATCAAGATAATTCTGAAGGAAAAACAAACTTTTTATTTGGTTTTAATATATTAGTAATCACAGACACCATAATTTATTAATTTATTTTCATGACGTAAATAATGAAATTCGAAATCGCTCACTTTGAGGTGACATTTAGAATATACATATCTTGCTTTTTAAAGCTACGATTATGATTGGTTAGCTTCTACGTGAAAACGCTTTTTGATTAGTTCTTAATTCAATTTTGGACAACTAATTTTACTTGAGTAGTTTTTCCCATATTCAGGATGTCCCTGAATTAATTATACAAATTTCAGGCGGTGGTTATTCTTACATATATAAAAAATAATAATAACAAAATCTTTTCAACAAAATTTAAAACATTGCGTAGATTTTGGGATAGAAGTGTGCAAAGTAGGTGTAGCATCGTCACAAATGACGCAATCCTTGACGGTTTAATGAATCAGAATCTAAGTCGTGCCCATAGAACGTAGGGAAAAGTCTGACGAAATGGAGAAATATGACAGAAAGGGAAGGTGTGCCCCATGTCAGATCGGACCGATGGTGCCATCAAGCGGGTGAAAGTTGAACTACTTACTGGATTCATCACAGACGTAGTTTCTTCTGTTGGGGTAGTGATTTCATGGATTTTTACCATTTCGCCTCCGAGTGAATTTAGTTTCAAAATGTTAGGATTTTTATACACTTTGGTTTATTTTTACCTCAAGTTTGTGGTTTTGTTAAACCCAAACTGCAAAAATTTAAGTATACCCATTATTTTAAGTTATTTATGTCTAATATAATGGTAGTTTATTTGACTTTAAGCAGCTTGCTTAGCATAGTCATCTTTTGAAATCTTTAAAAGTTAGGCAATCAGACATAATGGGGAATGACCCCCAAGTGATCCCCAAGTCTCGGGGACTATGATCCCCAAGTCCTATTGGAATTCCTTGTCAGTAAACCAGGGAACGCTGGATGTACAGTTAAACAGGAAGGCAACTCTACAATCAATATATATATATATATTTTTTTTGTAACCGACAAGCTGAAAATTTATTCAGTATCTAAACATTATCTGACTTCGGCCCACATACCAAAATACTAGATGCATCCGACATAAAAGCTTCAATACATGAAGAATCCAGTGGTGGCAGGTTCCCGTCGCAATATTTTCCTCAAAATCCTGAAAAATGTGACGCCTGCTACTTTCAAAATTACTTATAATTGAAACAAAAAGTGGCAAAAAAGATACAACAAACTTTAACGATCTTTTGTAATTTTTCCCTTTTACCCTTTATGTGACCAATATTTTCCCATTTTCCGGGAAATTTCTCTCCAACTGACAATACTGAAAGAATCTCTACAACATAAAAATACAAAAAAAAAAGGAAGAACAAAAAACTCGCACAAACAAATCTTATTCTCCTCCTGTATCTAAACGTCAGTCTTCTAAAAACCAATCAAGCAATACAGCCAACAATTTACCCGCAACTCAGAATACAACCAAGTATTCCCTAAATCCAGCTGCAGTATCTCACCAAAAGTAAGCAATCTTCACATCCACACAAGTCCATATTTTCCTAGATATTCCACCAAATTCACTGACTCTCGCACATTTAAAAACCGATTTCGATAGAAACCAGGAAGACTACAATAAATCTCTTTTACATCAATTCATAATAATGAAAATTATAACGAAATATCTAACACAAAAGTAATTGTTGTTATAAACAATATCAAACAGGAACTTAAAAATCCTCTAACTTTTCATAAATGAGTAAAAAGCAGGCTTCCTGATTTAGGATTGACAGCTTATTAACATTACAACAAACTGGACTGAAATTAATTTATAATGAAGGGACTAGCAAAGAGAGATCCTCCGTATTTCAAACAAAAGATTTTGGACAGAACTTAAAAATTGAAACATTCACTGAAAAAATAAAGGAAACACAAAAAACCAAGACAACTGCAACATTCACCTGCATGTGTTATAAGAGGCTTGAATACTAATCTAATCATTGAAGAAATAAACAATCACCTAATTAAAGAAAAGCAACTACCTATGACCAATGTCACCAGAATACGAAACGATAAGGGTCCTCTCCCTCTAATTCGTTTTTTCACTAAAGAAACAGAATTGGTCATTTTCTAATCACTAATGAAATTACAATTGGATTTACGAGATATAAAGTAGAAGAACCCCCACTCCAAAGGAAGACCATTTTCGTGTTATTTATGTTTGCAATATCACAATGGAAATCCATGTAAAAACGAACAATCTTGCTACAAATGTGATGAGAATTACCTTAGCATTATATGTAAAGTCACTCCAAGCCGGAACTTCTGTGGAACATGTAAAGTTAAAGATCACCGTACTGGTGCTTCCAACTGTCCACAAGGACCGCTAACTAGTAACAACTTCTTGTCTGGTAAAGTCTACAGGACTGAATACAAATCAAACAACAAAACTTTATGTTCGGAGATACCTGCTGTGAACCAGCCAAGTTCTTCTGACATACAAGCTAACATCAAACATTCAAACGTGTCAGATTCAGGAACTCCTAACGAATCCAATTTTGGAGATATTATTAACAAAAATGAATGAATTTCTTGAAAACATTATGAAATGGATCTCTGCTGTACTTACCGTAGGAATTCCCACAAGAAAAAGAAACTAGTTCCAAACTAATCAATGCAATATTTTTTTGGGTCAGAAGAAATTCTTCAATGCCGATTGAATATTCTACAATCAACGGACGGACATCTATATGTCAGCAAACAACAACCTTTTACAAAATTCAAGAAAATCAACAACAGTTCAAATTGAAAAGATTCTTAAACAATTGTTTTCCTTCTCAAATAAAAGATGCTTAATGCATATCTAATAAGTCGAAATACTTCAATCAAGCTATAATTAAACACATATGTATGTATCTTAAGTACGAAGGAAACAGAACGAGGACAGTCAATCTTCAAAGAAAGAAATATCAAATATAAAAATGTAACACGAGTCATTACAGGCGCCTGGATGGCCCTGTGAGCCCTGGGTAAATATACATTAATTATTCACAATGGGTAGGAATGCATCAGAAAAAAGTGCACGAAGCTTTATAAAAGATTTGTGTTAATAATACCCACTGTTAAACACATTGAAAGTTGCTGTATACTTTAAGACAGAGTCGCGACCTTTCTCAACCTTTTCATGTCGCGACCCCAATTTACTTTGCCTTTTGCCCGGTGACCCCCAAATGTAATTTTCTTGTTTGTAATAATCAGTTTTGTTCCACTTTGAATTAAATATTCTGCTGAAAACAGACACACACACACACACACACACACACACACACATATATATATATATATATATATATATCCACACAAGAAGACGCGTGCAAGAGAAAAGAGGGGAAAGAACCTACGTACCCATGACGGATACAATGCTGATTTTGCGAGGTTTGAAACTACAAAACAACCGCCGACTCCTCAGTGACCTTTAAAAATACCATATACTTGATTATTTAATATTTTCGGTGTGTGTGTGTGTGTGTGAGAGAGAGAGAGAGAGAGAGAGAGAGAGAGAGAGAGAGAGAGCGTGACGAAAACCGACATAACAAAAACGTGTTCCTTAATAAACACCTATAACATCCAGTCATTTAATAGAATTTTTAGTTGGTATTGTTTGTTTTCTTTTGATATACCCTAGAAGTATTAACTGACTAGTTTCAGAATTTAAAAAGACGACTTCCACTCTTCTGTAAAACAAAGTGGTAAAGAATTGCATATTTAAGATCAAATTATGTAGAATTATTTTAAATATTTAAGATAGAAGAAGATAATACACTAGAACAGTTAAACGATAGAGAACAGTATATTTATGTGTTGCTTTTGATTGCATATGTATCATTTGCATTGTCCCACATAGCACAGGATATTCTGTTTAGATCCACAGTATTGGTACAGTGTCCCAGAATATTCGGGATCAAATTATGATATACTAGGATATACTTTTTAGAATATTAAAAGGATATTTTAAGTTGGAGTTTCAGGAATATTCCGAGAATATCTGCAAAGAATAACTGTTCTCGACAAGTCGTAAATGTGCTTGGGATATCCCCAGGAATATCATTAGGATATATGCTCATTCTGGACATTCAGATATTCGTAGAACATTCTACGCACATACGAAGCATATTTGTAGCATATTCCTTTTTATCGATAGTAATACATGTCTATTAAAGAAAACGTGCTCATGATGTTATGCTGATTTTAGTATGGGCGAGGCGAAGGAAGGAGAAAAAGGGGATCTGTTTACCAGACGCGATAATGGGATAAAAAGGTGCCATTTGGGTTACCTAGATGCAAGACGTTCGCTGTCGCAATTTTTTTGATGCGAAGTGTACCATCCCGGTACATGCCCGTGGCTGAGGAAAACACTGGGAAAACCTAAGTCGGGATATTCAGCCGCTGGTACCGAACCGAGGACCTGCCAAATACGAGACCAACATTCTACCAAGTAAGGTACGGCGCTCGGAAGAAATAATACTCGTTTCGATATTTATCACATGCACACACACACAAAATAACGTAAATAACAACATAATATCAGCAATTATAAAGGATAAATCCCGTGCATCGTGCCCTATTTTTAGGAACTGATAGGAAGAGACCTTTTCTCTTGTCTTTCATGCATAACGTTAGTGTTCTATGGAATTCATTAAGAAAGAAATAAGAAAGAAACCATAGGTTTTAAATTCGGTAAGAATCTTTTCTATTGGACAATTTGAGTTAAACTTTTCAGTACACTTCAACTAGTGGTCCACCTAAAATAAAAATGGTGTTAGGTTTCCTGTTTTGGTGTTTGAAATGCAAGTTGCTTAAGTTTTTTTTTTTATTATTTGCTACATTCTACAAGAAATCATGAATATCTTTCCAGAACCCAGGACATATGATAATGTTTTCTGGTAAGGAAAATAAAATTCCAACCCTTGTTCGTTCACTAACACACTCTCAGAATCACACACCGCACACTCTACGTTAGTTGTATGGCCTATCTTCTAGGCTTAGGGAAAAACCGTGTATAATAAAGTCATGTAAATATTATATTGGCCATGATAGTACATTAGTGAATATAAAATGCGATCCAATGAAAACAAATCTAATGGAAAAGCGTTTTAAACTTCTGTCTGAGTTTTTGTATTTGCGTCAGGAAGACCTAGAATATTACGTTTCTTGTAGGGATGGTTTCTGGAAACTTTGGATACCTTGATACTACAGATACTTCCAAGCAAGAGTGTGCATGTTGTGATTTCCAGGGGTGGCAAGGACAGCGACCATACACATCCTGCCTTCTTTTTTAAGCGTCCTGATTTTCTGCTATATTAGTATAATTTTCTCTGGCGGGGGGGGGGGGACGAACGCCCCCTTGCCCCCTAATGGGCGCCCTTGCTTGCAAGGTATCGGTATCGGTCGACACCTTAAAAACATTAAGCACGATACTTTTATATACGTTTTTTGACACTGATATATTTCTATAAAAATAATCTATTCGTAAAACATGATTGTTTACATCTCAGTCAGATTCAAAGCTTCTTGAGTTATCGAAACAAAATTACTTCAAAAGAAAGGGTTTCCATGTTTCATATCTTGAAAGAAGTGAGAGATCGTGGTTGAATGTAAAGATCAATAAGCTACCTGTTAAAATTTTGATTTTTTAAAGGGTTTCTGCGCCGGAAGCATCTAAAGGTAATTTTTTTTTAGTAGTTAAATTTCTAGTGTAGGCCGAAACAGCATATACACAAACATTTGGGATCAAGCTATTGTCCAAATGTTAATAACTTGTTTACGCGTGTTCTTAATAATATTATATTAATGCCTTCTTCAATACAAGAACTAAGATCTATTTGTCAGGAGAATTAGTCAGGGATTGGAAGATCTGCTTGCATCTAACTTTACGGGTACTATCCTGGCATTCGCCTGGTAAACGTGAGGAGAAACACAAGGAAATTTCAAGTGGGACGGCCAACTCCGTGATAGAAACGAGGCATCCCGAATACGAAGAACGCTTTCATTGCACCACCTCGCTTGGCATTCTTGTTATTTGTGAAATATATAAAAGTTGTATAGTGCTGTTCTGTTTACACTTATGGAGACATTAGAAGTTTCAATTCTTAAAAAAAAAAAGTTTCAATCGCAACAAAATAAGAAAAAAAATGAGATTCCATTTTCTTAAGAGATTAAGGGTTTTAGTATAAGTGACCGCATTATAACTATAGGGGATACAGTTGCAAGATAACTCAAGACAGTTTAGTTCAAAATTAATCAGCGAAACGTCAAAACTTCGATGTAAAAATATTGTAAACTGTAACCATAACAGGATGAGTTTTGCTACAGCTCCAAAATCGTCTAACATTCCGCGATACACGTTGCGGGACAAAAGATGAAAAATAGAAACAAGAATTTGAGGGGAAGCCAAACTAGGCTGAAAACAGAAAGGATCTGGGCGTAGCAGAGATTCTTCTTTTCCTTTCATTTGGGCTTTCAAATAGATTTAAACTTCTACAATTAATCCAGTAATAAAATCCTGATAGGTATTCATTATGAAACTCCGCAGGAACCATCAACATCGCAACGTAATTTGAACTTATAATAGCCGAGTTTTTTTACATTTTGTTTGAGTTTTGTTTCTAGAGGTAACGAGGAAAGTTAGCGATAAGATAAAAATTTATTTTACATTTTATTCTCTTTTAAATCATGTCACTATAAGAAAGATACTACTTTCACATGCAACGTTAATTCATACTGAAGTGTTACTGAGTGCATAGTGATAGTGGTCTAATATTTACATGTGTTTTCATTTGGTGACGCAAGTGTTTCAATAAAATATCGGAATTCTCCAGTGGAGAAATCACGACACTTCCACTAGTTTCGTATGAACGTCCTCAATTATCAAAGTATTCAGATTGAAACATATATTAAATGAAAGAAGAGACAACAGTCTTTATGATGACGTGCAGAAATTTTTATATGGATCCTTGATATGTTTCCTACAATATGATAAATGCTTAGCGTGTCGGGAATACCCCAAATGACGATATAGCTCTTATAAGCCAGAAAGCCATTTAGGAAGAAGCCTGAACCATTTGTTGTACAGAAATACTTGACAGTTGGTAGAAACATAACTTTCCCAACTATCGGAGAGGTAGACAAGATAAACTTTAGGGCAAATGGTAGTACATCTGATCCCAAAGATCTGCTGAAATAAATAGATCAAATCTTCGACAGGATGGAGGAAACATTACAATTAAGTCTTCGACAGGATTATCTATAGGCAGTTCGTGATGGCGTACTGGCCGAATAGAATTCAATCCGACAGAAAAATTCCCTGCTTGCTATGTGCACACAAGACAGCCGTAAGGTATGCTAAAAGTAATACTGCTCAATGCAGACCGATCTAAAACCTCCTGCAATAAGCTGAGAGTTTTGTGTGAACATCAAAGTGTGGACATAGTATTCATACAGGAGCCGTATACATTTAAAGGTAGACTTCTGGGAACACCGCCATGCCGCCAACTTTCAGAGGCAGGGATGGGGCGGGGACTAACATTGACGTAACGATAGCCAGAGGAAAAATAATAGGAGATATAATGAATTGAACGGTGATGGATGAAGAAACAGTAAGTGCTCACAACGCCATTCGCTTTATAATAGAAACACAAACAAATTTAGAACAAGAAAAAGGAAACATAGATATAACATAAATAAAACAAATTGGAGTAAATAAAACAAATTGGAGTTAATAAAACAAATTGGAGTAAATTTAAACAAAATCTAAAATTACCACAAACAGAAAATAATTGTGACCTAAATGAACTAACAACCGAACTAGAGGCAGCCACAGAGGAAACAATTAGAAAATCCGTACATAAAATCAAGGACAATGTGAAGAGGAACGAATCAAGGAACGAAATTATTTCCAGACGACGAGGAAGAAAACGATAACGACACAAATAAATTAATTAGAAGCCAAGCAGAAAAAATACAAATAAAGAATAAAGAAATACATAAAGACGAAGAACTCATAGTAAATAACGACGACATGGAAAAAGCAATTAAAAGTTTAAAGAACGAAATCTACAAGAATGCAATGGATATCTGGACGCCATATCTCGCAAAGCTATTTCAGGAATATATAAATCAGGAAAAGATTCTGGAAACCTGGAAAAGATCAAAATTAATAATACTACTAAAAGGAGAAGATAAAGGTAACGTTAACCCTAAATCATATCGACTAATATGTTTACTAAATGTCATCA
>JAGDQP010007430.1:0-42573 GCA_022664845.1 Lepisma saccharinum | reverse complement strand
ATAGCCAAGGAAGAAAGGAAAATCCTGAAAGGCAGAGAAATCAAAGATATTCTGCGAAATCCAGAGCATTTAATTGTCTTCCTGAACTTGCAAATAAAATTTCAGCATATCACGGAATGAAATTCATCCGAGGGGAGCAGGTAATGCCTAAAAAGCTAATGTAAAAGACAAAATAACTTAAAATAATAATTGGAGGTGATATAAACATGTAAGACAATAAACATTAATTAACCTAGCCAAACTAAAATAACAATCAAATGTCCTATCAGCGAATTGCAATTAATAGGAATCGAAAATCGTAAACGAAAATCGTAAACGTAAACTGGAAAAGGGAATAATGAAATAAGTGAAATAATCCAAACAAATCACTAAATAAAAAAACTAAATACCAAATGATTAAGTGTGAAAGAAGAAGAGTGAAGTGAGAGTGAATGACCACTGGAAACCAGCGATCAACTTTCCGCGGAGTACCCTGTTGTTGGATTCGCAGCAACATTAAGACGCTTGTAAAATACTGTATGTTAATATATTTTTCAATTTGTGCGACGTGTAGTGATGGGAAACATTAACATGTACAAAAACAATAATCAACAATAAAATACAGGATAATTAGTACCGTTGTTTCGGAAACCAACACAATGACACGAACGAAAGTAAATATAACCTCCTTTACGTGTAGTGTAATTTAGTGTAGTGTGGTGTGTGTGAAAGAATCGAACAAAATGAGTAAACAGATAAGAAGGGGATGCATCGGACAAAATAAGTGAACCGTACATAACTAAATTACAATTAATCAAACTTTTGTATTCCAGGAACCACTACTGGAGTCAGCACCTTTGTTTGTGATGTCCTGTGTTGTCTGTGCCATGTGTTTTTCTATAAATAAAGCAATCTTTACAACAGCTTGAAATTCCTCCCAGCATGTTCCGGCATGAGGAACCAGGAGAACATTCTGAATGAACAAAAGAATATCCTCACCACTTTGTGTTCAAAACTAGCGAACTAAGGAGCTTCTCGGAATGCCAGAATTCCGGCAACCCGAAAATTTTTAGGGATAGCCTGTCCCAGATTGAGGAGGGTGAACAACTGCGCGTGATGCACGACCTTAAAAATGCACAACTTAATCCGAATAAAGAATGTTAAGAGACAGGGGTGGGCCCTAAAAATTACTTGACAGCCGAATGCAATGCTTTGTGGATATGGAAATTTTCTAAAATGCTAGAATACAAAGATATGTCCTTTCGTCCAGCGGTCTACTGCAAAGTACCATGTAAAAGAAGATTCAAAACGGGTGTTCCTGAGACGTTCATATAGTAGACCGTATCATAACTTTAAGTTTTTATTTTTGTTAAAAATATAATCTCATTTACTTTCTTTCGCTTACATTAGCATTAAATTAGGTTTTAATGGTAATTTTACACTACTATTTTAATTATATTATGAATCAGACTTTAATGGTTATTTAATGAAATTATTTTTATTATATCACATATTGCACAAAAGAACTCCGAAGAGCAACAGCGCATACCAGATCTGGAATGGTTCAAAAGGTGCATATGATGCCATTTGACATTTGTGCCATCCAACCACATGAAAAAGGCAGATAAACATGATGTAATTCAATCCATTGATTTCCCACCAAGCTGATCGAAACTTGACCTAAACTCCTCTGTTGAGAATATGTACTACGTCACCGGTAAAGAATACAACTGAGAAGATTTTCTGGAAAGGTACCAAAGGCAGAAAAGAAAGTTTTACGCGAAAAAGTAAAAACATGTTTGGTTCTTCAATGCTACGGGAAACCTAAACTTGGTGGTGGATTTACACAAAGATTTAACACACTTTGGTGACAATCATGCTTTGTACTGTGATGACTTTGGAGTGACAAGTACTGCCGATGTCAAGAAGAGTGTTTAAAATATACAATCAACAAAACAAGTATGTATCGAGTTTAAGTACAGTAAACCTATAAAGGTAGTAAAGCTATTTATTGCTGCAGTGCACCAAATTTAAATTACTTACAAATATTGGCGTTGAAGTACTTACGATGAATTTCTCCGTCATGTTGACATCATCCATAGAACCTTCATATTCATAGCTGTTGGCTGGTGCTGATCGTAAAGTTTCAGAATAGCGAGACATGAAAGTTGGCATCCAACTAAACTCGAACTGTAAGTGAACAAGTATTTAAATAAAATCCATAGCGTTCTATTTGTACGAGTAACTGTTAAATCTCCTAAGAAATATTTTAGTATCAAAGAGAATAAATTCACTTAAAGGAATGGTTTGAGGGAGAAATGCAACTTAATAGTTAATTGGGTATTTTGAATGAACTTAAAAATAAATTTGTAATCTAGGTTAATCTGGCGTCACGTAGTGATGTTCAAAGCCTAGAAAAAATATGGGGCTTGTCCAGTATTGATGTTTCAATATTATTGAAGACGCTGCTTTCACATACGTGCGAGAGCGGAGCGGACAACACCCGCGTGGTTTAGAAATACATTGCGAGCAATTGGGGCGAGCGCGAGGCGAGAGCGGGTTTCTCTCGCTGCGGACGAAAAAACACCCGCGTTTCCCTGCTAGAAATTCGGCGAGACTTTCGCGGGAGCTGCCCGCAAAAAGCCAAGCAAGACATTGGACTAAATGAGCCGTTTCACATACTCGCGAGAGCGAGGCGGGCGAAAAGAGAGAACAGTGTTGCTAGAAAACACCACGAAATAGGCTGCATTTTTATCAATTAAACCAGGCCGGTAGCTAGAATTGTTTCATTAAATGCTAATCTTCTTGTTGGATCATAATAATGTTGATATGAATGTTCATGCCGGCCGGGTGGCCGAGCGGTCTGCGGCAGTAGGCCATCGGCTCGAAGGTCCCGGGTTCAAGTCCCAGCAAGGGCATGGGTGTGGCTTTTAACACTTAACAGCCAAAGGCGAATCGTGACGGGACGAAGTCCCAAGTTACTAGACTGGCCCATATAAAAATAAAGTTTGCCAAAGTTTTATATGAATGTTCATAGAGCTCTAAACAAGAAGTTATTTCTTTGTTATGAAGATGTATTGTCATTTAAAAGAATAATTACTTGTATACATTTTTCATGAAATTGTAGTAGTTTCACGTCGAAAATTTGAAAGTGAATCATATTCCCGTTTCTCATATATCTGCGGTATTAATAAACAACTATTTGTTCTGATTTTTGTAAAAGCAGAAAACATTACACAGTCTAAATAAACTAAAGTAGGCCGGACGCACCGGAACTGTGTTTCGGCAAATCAGTTTGAAGACAGAGTACATTTCCTTTACTCATTTTCTGTTATACATTTTATTTACTCGATACTGTATTACTGATGATGATGATAGGTGTTCTACCTCAAGGCAGGTCTTGGACCCGAAGATCCCTGGGGAAGCTGAACCCATGGTGGTTTGCCATTGCCTTCCATGGGATGATGACGTCCTGAGGACGGAACCTACAGTATAACGTGGGATTCGAACAATTTGTGTACCCACCGGGAATCGAACCCGGGACACCTTAACTACAAGACTACTAGCTTAACCACTCATCCACCGGAGAGACTACTGTATTAAAGGTCAATCTTTTTGCTACTTTAATTGTTCTAAGTAATATTAGTTTCGACCCATACACATTTCAAATAAAGGTGAAAGAAAAACTTTTTTTAAAAAACTTCTCGGAATTATTCCACTATTTCGACAGATATCCCAAACAAGCAAAATATATATTTTTGGTTACAAACAGTCACAAAGCAACGGCAAGCCAATGTTGTTTTCTGGAGGACAACAGGCAATAATAATAATAATAATCTTTCGAGCTGAGAAATTTGTTCAAATATTCAGACCATTGATTTAAACCACACGTTTGGAACTAATATATATTTTTAAATAACGAACCTAACGAATTAAAGGAATTTCCTTGGTAGTCATATTATCATCAGTGTGTCCATTGCCACCACGTCAATAAAACTGGTTACACAGCAACCCTGTTCGCAGAAATTTCCCGCGTAGTCAATGCCCGCGTTGATGTGAAAGTTTCAGCGAGAGCGAGGCGGGAGCGGGAGAACTCGCTCTCGCGCGTATGTGAAAGCGGCCTTCACTTAAATTATCCAAGATTTTTGAACCTCTACTTCGTTTTGCAGGAAAATATGAGAACGAAGAATAGTCTCGCCTCAACTCGTACAACTACGTTTTCCCACTATCTCCCTGCTTTTAACTTCTGTTCCACGGATTTTATGGGGAATTATTTTTGTACTTCGACGCGAGAATTTATGAACAACTGGGTAAGTCATTTATTTGCATCAAACCTCTCTTGAAAGGAACACTCTTTAGGCGAGAGATAGCGATTTTCATGAATATTCGTATGTAGGTGCAGTGCCTAGATACACCTTCAAAGCCAAAATTATAGCTGATATGGTAAAAAAATAACAAGGGGACGCGAGAAAGCTGGAACGTAGGGAACAGGTAAATTGAATATAGAATACGGAAAACGTTTGTCCTTTTATAAACTGTCACACATATTGAAAGCAAATGGCTATTAGTAGATACTGGAGAGGAGGTGATAATATGACGACCGTCACCGACATCTTGAAAGCGGCTATCTACACTATGCTTCAAAACTTTTGGAAAAGTAAGTGGGCCATGCGTTATATTAATTTGGACTGCAATGCTCCAAGAAACCCAATGATGAAGTTAGTTTTGGCATAACTAATCATGTACAACAAAATTACACGTTTTGACACGCGTTGCGATACCTTTCTATCCAGCAGTGATTAACAATGTTTAAACATTGCCTCTATCATTAACATTGCTTAAATGGATGTATTGAGCACTACCTCTGTTATTTGCGAAGCTCTCACCGCGTACGTTATTACGTGTCGAGATATTACGTAATTTGTGACTTATAGCCTTCAGGCATCTAAGGCACAGGCCAAGAAATCTTATGTTTTTACTGTTAACTAAACATGTAAAATAGATGCTTCTACTTTAGAATAAAATAAGCTATAGTAAAATAAATAATGGGTAAAAGTAAAGTTCAGTTATATTATTTATTTATTCATTCATTCATTCTTTTTTCTTTTCTTTTTTTTTTTTTTTTTGCAAAAAAAATAGGTTTTAGAACGTGAATAGAAGACTGATGTTCCGGGACTTCAAATTGCCCTCATAATTTTAAATATTACTATACAATAAGTTTTAAAGATATTTTCCAGGATCAGATAACATGGAACTCTAAATTAGGGATGAGCTCACTAACGTATGAAAAGATTTAAAAATTTAAAATTACATTAACAACGGAAAGGAATACGTAGATAACAAGAAGAAATATCGTAATGAAAAAGTTAAATAAATCTCGTAATAAGCAAAGAGAACCATTGTAGAAACCTGAACTTACATGTAATTAGCTGCTAATTCCTTTCCCAGAACAAGAAAGAATCTGTTCTGCAACGTTTTGACAATTCCCAGATGGCTTATGAAACGAATGAACATAATTCTTTTGAAATTGATTTTAAAAAGTGAGTGCTGAGATACACAATATGCTAACTAAATGCTATACTGCAGGGAGACGAAAACAGCGCAATCGGTACTAACGTGAGATCTTTTAGATTTCACTACTTTCAAAGACTTAATTAAAGCATTTTAATGTCAGCTGTCAATAGCCTGTGAGCTAAGGCGTGAGTAATATTTCGTGTTTGCAATGTTATAGTATTCATTCTATTGATAGAATACCCTGCCTGAATCTGGGAGATCCGAAGCAGATTCCCGATCTCGGTAGGAACCATATTTTGTGTGTATTTTTAAGCAATTATCAAATTTTAGTGTGAATTGGAGGAAAGCGCTACTGAACTTTAAAAAGTTAATTTTTGAAAAAAAAAAAAACATTATTTCAATGAAGGTTGGTGTCAACTAAGAGGGTTCAAATTGTGTTATCGTTTTCAGACAGGAAGTTGGTTGTTATAGAATAAAATACTAGAATGATTGTGCTCTATGATATCAAAGGCATTCTAGGTAGATCAAAATATAACTTCACACTCACCCGTAGCCCTAAGCAATCTTTGGACAAAAATAACAACTCCAAGTATCAAACACAAACCACTTTTCTCAGGATTTCTCTGAACAAAATTTAAAGCGTTATGGGAGAAACTGCGATACTAGATGATAAGAAGACATCGAGAAATCAATGGGCGAACTATTGACTTAGTATCAGAAAAGAACATCTAAAGAAGCTTCTTTTAAAATGCAAGATATGCAAACAGTGTGAAGATATTTAGACATCGATAGCTCCAAACTACATAGCCGATTGGATTATTCTATTTTGTTGTAAAGTCGGTCTTCTACTTAGTTAACACACTGTGTATACATACAATTGTGCCTGTTCTTAACTATAAGAATATAACTTGTTGAAAAAACAGTGATTAACACAAGGAGTGCTCAAAATGAACCGAACTTTAAAAAATTGAGAAATGGTATTATTCACACCTGTCTGCTTCAAAGTACGAGTCTCCACTGTTCACACATTCTCAGTATCTTTTCCTAGTTCTGGAATGCCTGGTGGACATGTTTTGGAATGATCTGGAGGTCCCGTAGCGATTTCTCCTGGATCTTCCGTCTAGCCTAAAATTTGCGACAATTAAGTGTTGATTTCAACTTATCGAAGAGGAACAAAACAACTGATGCCAAATCAAGGGAGTAGGTCGGTTGTGGATCAACAGGTGTCCTGAACAACAAATGAGGATTGAGAATGTGCATTATCGTGATAAACTGTTCACTAGTTGTTCTGCACATCTCTGGCATCTCGCGCAGCACCTATTCTTGTAATGGCTTCATGACGTTAAAGTCGAATGTAGAACTATATGACGCACTGTTGAACCACATGGTACAAATTCCAAATTGGGAATTCCCTGCAAGTCAAAGAAAATGATTAACATAACTTTAAGATGGGATTAACTCATTCGTGTCGTTTTGGGCGTGCTAAGGATTGTTCGGCCTACCGTGATGATTGAACCTTCGTTTCCACATCTTTCTCGTACACCCACATTTCGTCACAGCTTTAGGGAATTTGGGTCAACGTTTCTTATGAGTAACAATTCTTTACATGTCCTGACATAATCCTCTATTTCTTTAGTTGCTAAAAGACGTGACGCAAACTTAGCTGCAACATATACTCGTAACACCTGCATTTTTGTCAAAATGGTGTGACACGAGGCTATATTGATATTCAGTTCAGCAGCAGTGATCGAAGTGGGTTGGCGCGGGGGCACACCGTGCCCTTAGCTTTTCCGTTTTGGATTTGGTGTACTCCTATCTTTTTATTTTCTACCCCACTCAAAACTAAATACTATGTAATAGTCTATTTAGAATTTGAGAATTAAATTAGTTTTATTCTTTTCTGACGATTATGTTTTATTAATGTAACATAAAAGTTTGTTTTAATAAGGCGTTATTTTCAGCAAATTTTTACACGAAGAAATTTTGAGGCACATGTTTCACAGTTCCTCAATGAAGAAAGCATCAATCTTATAAAGGAAATATTTTATACCCATTCCGAAATATAAAGCAATATAGGTTATGTTTACACATTTCCACAAAACACTCATCACGTCTAAGAATCAACAAATAACTAATGGAAAAGTAGAGATCAGCGCTCTTCTGTGTAATGGCGTGCAACAGAACTAATAAAGGAAATGTAAACAGCTATGGTAGAATCTACCCTACCTCCAAGGTTTAATGGGAGCTCATTGCCATTGCTTTCAATAGTCAGTCGCCGTCACTAGGTTCAAGCGTATCCTTTTCTAACCCACTTCGAGCACTGTTCAGCAGCATCTTCAAGACGACGGTTTACGGGGATGTCTTCCCGCCCCCTTTTCCACGTGATCGATGTCGGTAAATGTGAACGTCTCTGCAAATTTTGCATTTTCCTCCGTGGAGGTTCGAACCTATTTGAAACGTCTGTATCATTCGTAACATTGTGTTCATTGTTCAAATATTTCTTTCCGTACTTACTGCAACATGTTGAAAGTCTCTGTGAAACTTTTGTCCAATTTAACACAGAACTTCACATATACTCACTGTTATTTCAGTTTCCTCACAGTCTCGTATCCAACGATCAGCCAAGCGACATGATTGTGAGAGAATTAGCAAATTTCAAGCCACAGCTGCAGGGTTGTGTGTAAAATGGCTGTCATCATTTACTAGACCATCATTTCCAAGACAAAATAAATTAAGTTGTATCACTGACAATGCCAAGTATTTAGGTAATTATTTTGCCAATAATTAAACTTTGTTTTGGTGTATATTTGCTTCTTCATATATATTTATAGATCACCAAATTTCTTCCTTGGTCTCTGTATAAAAACTACTTCATATACATCTTTTCTCATGTTTCGAAATATTAGATATTTATACTAAAGACAATGAAAATTCACAAGCATACAAATATATTTTTACGTTTTTGATCATTTGGAGCAAGAGCTGCAAGAATCAAACAATCAAGTGTCATGTACTTCTTTTCCTTCAGAATTGTCATTACTATTTCCTCTCAGTTTGTGGTAAAAGGCAATGATGTAACTAATCTGAAAGTAATAAATTATAGAAAACAATTGAAAAAGTAATTACATTGAGATATTTAATGAAAACGAAATGTTCTACATAAGGCGATTTATCAAATCTTTGTTTCCTGTAAATATTCTGTACGTACATGTACAAAAATACTAAATTACAGGCAAGTGTAATGTTTATTTATTCATTTTTTAGTCTTCTTTCTATAGATAAAAAGAAGTAAAATAATGCTGTTTAATTATGTTCGTGTTTCAGTCCCTCTCAAAATCGCTAATCTCGCTGTTATCTCTTTCTCCTTAATACAGTTTGTAAAAATGTTGTAGCAAAATAATGAGAAATATTTTAAGTGTTATGATGTTTACAAGTTACATTACGAATATTATATATATATATGGTACTTTAATTCTGTTCTTGTTGTTTGGTGTTTCTCTCACTTCAGAACACTATTTCCTTTTGTAACACAAGTTCTGAGAGGTTATTGCAACTATATTTATCTCAATTCAATAAATAATAAAATAAGCATATTTAGTCTTAAATTAAACAATTTAAAAACAAAGGGAAAATGTTGAGTAAGGGAGCTGTTTGTCAAAACTGTCTTTGATATTACTTGTCAGATATTAACCGTACATTTTTATTACACTTTTGAAAAGTTAAACAGTGTTTTGAACACCCTCCCTAGTCTTGAAAACTTCTTTATTCATTTTCCGCAGACTCTAAAAATGAAATTTACATTTGTCAATATCTACATCACGATAGCAAATGTGTTCAATGATATCAAGTAACTTTGTCATTTTTCAACTGTTCCGTGAGTTCCTTGTCAAATATGTGTTTAACGTCTCAGTTGGGTTAAAATTATGAGAATTAAGAAGCCAGTATATAGCTGTATGAATGACCTCACGGTTTAGAATTTTATTGAACATTTTGCTATCCACTGATTGGTGGCAAATTTCAATTCTGCCACGTCTTTGGATGTAAAACACAGCCAGAGTATATCACTTTATATGAGTTTTGAGCTGGAAATGTCGTTCTGCACTCTTTCTGATTTATAGTTTGAAAAATGCGCCTTTTCCTATAAGTACAAACCAAATTTAATTGGAAAAAAATCCATGATTCTAAATTTTTCTCTGTCAAATTATAAATTCACGTCTCGCTATCCATTGTTTTTGTGACAACAACTACAATCAAAGTTCTAAACTATAAAGTCATTATTATCACTAGGCATTATTCTTCCATGATTAATTTGGTTTTCATCCAGATGACAATACTGAA
Organism: Lepisma saccharinum; assembly: GCA_022664845.1. Taxonomy (NCBI): domain Eukaryota; kingdom Metazoa; phylum Arthropoda; class Insecta; order Zygentoma; family Lepismatidae; genus Lepisma; species Lepisma saccharinum. The sequence goes on along the minus strand of JAGDQP010007430.1, from coordinate 32,742 downwards.
AGTCAAGCTCACGTTCCGCGAACAATTGTATCAAATAAATGAATATCAATGAATATGGCTGATCCTACCCTAACCTCACTGAGAACTTTTTAAACATATTGAACACAACACTCACGAAAATAATTTTTTAAAGAAATAAACACTCCTACGTGATATCATTGTACAAATGAGGTATCATGATATGGACCAGTGTTTCTCAACCGGGTGGTGGCATCAATTCTACCGGACCGTGAGAGGATATCCTGAAATTTGTCATTTTGCTTTCCGAAGCTTTTTCGTGAGTATAATTTACAGTGAAAAATATTCTGAGGAGAATAATATTCATGTATGTGTCGAAAAGCTCAGACCCAGAGCGCGTAACTAATATCAGAGCAGCAAACATGAGTAAGCCCGCCGCCAGTCACAAACTTTAGGGTGGCAAGTACGGGTCACCATACATTTTACGTCCTATTTACACACATGAAAGTAGATTCTACATGGGGCAAAGAAAATTTGGGGGTCACTTTAGGATTCTTCGGGCTATGGACCTAAATATCAGTGACCAAATTACGTATTTTTAAATACGTAAGTATTCATGAACGGTCTGCAGTTTTCTGACATGGGAATCTTAAAATATTTGTGAAATGAAATACCACTGTTTATGATAGGTCATAAAAATTGCCATCATGACGATACCAACAGAGGGCGACGTAGCATCTATTCTCAAAACTGATAGAAATAACATCTATATTGCAAATGTCAGTGATCAATTAGCATAGAAATAGAAAGTATTTTTTTTTCATTGAAATAAGAAGAGAATAAAATCTGTTTACCTTTGGTGTTAAGAAGGTGTTTGTGATGCAATAAACAGTGATATATAAGCGTAATTCATTGAAAAGATCAAAATTTGAAATTGATTGGGTGACAACTCGATGAATCTTTAGATATACAAAATAACAGCATTTTAGTTACGTACGTACGATACATTTACCATGATGAAAGTTATATTATGTAAAACATTTTGAGTGTTTCTCAATTTCTTGTATACTATATCAAAAGTAAAATTGTCAGTTTTAAAGGATTTGAACTGAAAGGTCTCTAATGAAAAACTTGCGTTAGAAATTTTACTGACAGTACCGCCTGTCTTGCAAGTAGAAATTCAGCTTTAGTTGCTAAAATTAAGGACATGGCAGGCCATAGCTTATTATCAACTCATTGCTTCATTCATGGGCAAAACGTGGCTTCCAAAATTGATACCTGAGATTAATGAAGTTCTTTGTCAATCTGTTAAAATTATTAATTATACAGAAAATAGTTCTTTAAATACAAAACTGTTAATAAGGTTTGTGCGATGAAATGGGCTCCGACTATAAAAATCTTGTTTACCATTTGGACGTTCGTTGGCTCTCGCGCGGTAAAGTTCTCAAGAAGTTAGGAAATGAACTCCGAAAGATAGTTTAGCTGTTTGTAATTGATAAGAAAAGTGACATGTAGGATACGAAATAGCATGTCTCAGTGGCATACATTATTACATAAACAAGTCGAATTTAAAACTTCAAAGCCTAGATATACTAATATGTTAATGCTTAGAACAAGAATAAGTCACTAAAAAAGAAACTCAAATTCTGTAGTAATATGTATGATTGCAGAAAGAAATAAAGAAATGTTTTAATAGCACCCAGATTGAATTATGAAAGTAGATTATTTCTATTTACAAAAGTCAGTTTCAGAGGTTACTTGAAGTTGTTGTTCTTGCCATTTGAAAAGGATTATATCGAACAACATGAGGATCGCGGAATCAAAATATGTTGATTGTGAATTCTTTGTTGAACACATAGACAGCCTTTGGCATGAAAAAACCCTTGAACTGCTTGCATTATCAGCGTACAATCATCGGGACTGTAAAGTATGTTTCTTTTAACGACTAATTGGAAATTCTGGAAATATTATTGTCTAACAAGGAGAGTCAGTCAATTGTAAAATTTATTTTCGATTCATAATTTTTGTAATAAATGCTCATGACCTGGATGTTATTTGGCAAAGCAAAGATGCGCTATTTTGTCGTTGCCGAGAAAATCATATTTGAAATAATTGGCGTAGGTTATATGGAGTTATTTTGTATGTATTAAAATATACAGATAATTCCCTTTAATAATTTACAAACATCATGCAAATAATAATGTCTTGAAATGCTTTTTACGTGGAAAAAATCTATTTTTTTGTGGTTCATTAATTTTTTTTTGCAAAGAATGTTATATTCGAAAAATATTAGTGCTTTTCCATAATGTTTACCGATTATATTTAACGTAAGAAGCATGAACGACGTTTGTAAACGAATAATTGTATTGTGAATCAAAATTTCGAAGCAGAACAGTGACTCATTAAAGAAATATTTACGGCGGTAGGTATCAAATACGAATACCGTTAAACCTGAAGGACACACAAATAGGAGGGTAGCGACTAGACTAAACGCCAAGACGCCTTATAAAATCGTAGTTACCTGCTAACTGCAAAAGAAGGCAGAAAGATCCCCTACCAGTTGTCTTGTCTAATCATTTCCGATATAAGATAGGCGTGCTTTGCATCAAAATTGACGGATGATAGACCAATTTCTGTGAATGTAAATCAGGTGTGTCTCCCAAACGAACCTTGTTCTTGTGAAAACTCATCGTTTATCACATGTGTTAGACATAATGACGTTTTCTGCTTTCAATGTTTCTACAATAACTATCACTCTGGTTCGTGCTATACTCCGGTTAATACTTATGAATGATTCGGAATTACATGCAAGCGATTAATGCAGTTGTGAATAAATTGTTCACAATCGAATGTCATTTTCTATATTGTTTTATTTATATTCTTATTTGCATGAAAAATATCATATTCTACTTCAGGAAGCAAATATTTCTTAGGTGAGTCACTGTTCTGCTTCGAAAATTTTTATTCAGAATACAATTATTCGTTTACGAACGTCGTTAATGTTTCTTACGTTAAATATAACCTGGAAATATTATGAAAACAAATAATAATAACATTCTTAGAATATCAATTTGTTTGCGAAAATCACAATGATGTTCGAAAAACTAGTTTGTATTTATCGAGAAAAGCATTTCAAAATTTTAATACATAAAAAACTTCATATGTCCTACTCCCAATATTTCTAAGCCGTTTTTCTTGGCGACGGGGTAGAAGCGCATCTTAGTGCTTTGCAAAATTAACACTCAGGTCAGGAGCTTTTATTACAAAAATTATGAACCCAAAATAAATGTTACAATTGGCAGACTATTTTTCTAAGTTCACATGAAACAACAATGGAGTTTCCACCAGATCTTTGTGAAACTACAGTAAGCATAAAGGTAAAAGTACTATTTATAATTATTCCATAATTTCTGCTAGTTCAATGAACTTGTGTAGGCTATATTTGTGGAATCTGTTTCCACTAAAATGTGGAAACAGATTCATGTGTAGGCTATAATTATTGGGACCGGAACCACATTTTACGAAAATAGAATTTACCTAGTCATAGTCTGACAAATGTTGAGAAGCACTGATATAGACTGATCTATTTAATTCTGTTGTTCACTTCCTTAAAAGGAATGAAGCTCTTGAAAAGAGGATATATATATATATATATATAAGATACTAACTTCACAAAGAGATAAGAAAAATTGTCGTTAATATTGCCAAATACATATCAAAGTATAGTCTTGATACACAACTCACCTACTAAACATTTCTCCTTTAAGTTCCCTTATTTAAATGCGAATATACATTTATTTTAACACTTAATGCGGGTAGATACGTATATTGGCAGTAACTGTATGGAAACTGTATGTATTACACAAGGAAACCTCTAATGTGAAACATGTACGTTAACCTATTTTATTTTGTTCAAAACAAGTGGTTATAAATATTTCCAAACATGTATAGTCAGTTATTTTGGTTGTGTGTTGAACCTATACCGAATTTAGTAATTGAGTGGAAACCAGCAATTACAAACGAGCTTGCAAGGATTATTGCACTCACATAGCTTTAACAATTATAATATCCTTCAGAAAAACATAGCTACAGTATATTTATCCTAAGCACCACTTCAACTAAGAAAAATTTATGAAAGGACTGTAAGTTTAATAGAGGCAAATTTTCATTATTTGACATTTGAAGACTTTAATTTTGAACTTATGAAAAATGTCCATGTAGCTAATAGTTGTCCATGTAGAGAATTCCTGTTTCAAATAATTATTATGCTTTCTTTAATTATACAAAGTTTTATAATTTTATATTCAAATTAAGTAGCCTGCTTTGCTTTGTTTGTAGACAAATGCTTTTCACAACACATGAGGCAAAGATATATCAAACAATACTTAGAACTAATGCTACACAAAGTAAATTCCATTAAAAGAGCATAATCCTGTGTTTTACATTGTACAACACAGAATTTTAGTAAATATTTATTTAAAAAATCTTTCTATGATAAAGTTTACATTTCCCTTAGCGATTAGGAAATTATTTCAGTTCGAAAAATAAGAAACAATCAACAAAACACAAACGAACTTTGACAAAATGAATTTCCATTATAATATGGCTGTCTTTATTAGTTCTTCTGTCGACTGTGGTCCAACTTGTTACGTCGTTAGAGAACTCCAAAGTTGTGTAACTTGTAATGCTTGCGTCATTGCAGTCTTCTGCTGAATGGAAGCAACTGACTTCGTATATTTGCAGATGAAGCTCCGAAAGTATCTTTCTGACTTTTCGAAGAATCTTTAATGAAATTTTAGATGGAGGATCCCTTGCAAGAAAAAAAGCATCCAAAGATTTAGAACTGGCACCTCTTTAGTCCAGTGCAAGAATTCAATGACGTCTAGTTTTACTTAGGGAACTTCGTCATTTTTCTTACCTCAGTAAAAGAGAAGAAATGAGATGTATTTATATAGTTTACAAAAGAGTACTTCCAAATAAGAACTTCAGATATAGCGAGCTTTGGATAAAACAATGAAACCGACAAACTGCTTATCAATCACTATACGAATTGAATCGGTAAGAATAAAAACAAAAACTTTTCATACTAGCACGTTTTTTGAAGGTTATTTAATTTAATATTTTTATCTTTAAACTATGCATCATGAAAAACTTTATATTAGGAACTTACAGATCTAATAATTTATACACCTATTTGTTGGGAAATTGCAGAGTGTTATGAAGTTGTAAGCATATGAAATACGTTGAATGTTTGGCTAAAATGTATAATTTTTACTTTTCTATTCACTCATTCAAATACTGCCCAATCGATTAGCTTGATTTCTTTGTATAATCTACTATCCCTAGAAGTAACACTGATAACATTTCTGAGAGATTCCTCATGGTAAAAATATTTTAAAAGTATTCCATTCTCAAATATGCGATTTTGTAGTTTCTAAAAGTAACTGTAATTGACTGCTTTGCCAATAAAACTTGTTTTTTATATAAAATACATACAAATTTAACTAACGTCATGTGTTATTATGAATCATTTGGAAAGATACGGGAAAGAATGTATAAGGAACAGTCAATTAAAACTCAGCATAAGGAAAGAATTGTAATGAATAGTCAATTCTCTCAACTATTGGCTATTCAGCTTCTGCAAGTCGCGGTAGGCAGGTGGTTCCACACGGCTTGCTTGGTTTACTAGGTAAGCTGATCGCAGGACAGCGTACGTAAGTATCTGTGTGAATGATGAAGATTTCAAAGAAAGAATAGCGTGATATCCGGTTTTTCACCGTCAAAGGTCACACGGCGTTGAAAATTCGCCTCAGAATCGAAGCTGTTTATGGCCAGCGTTAAGTTTCGAAGTGGTCGATCCCCTTTACGGGATAACCTACGACCAGGCTTATCCCATATCGCCATCATGGCAAATAATATTTAGAGTGTTGATGAACTAGTGCGGGAAGATAGACGGATCACAGACGAACAATTGACCGCTATTGCTGGTATTAGCCATGGTAGTGTTCATGCAATATTTCACAACAGGCAGCAGTATAGTTTGTTTTGCCCCTAGTAAGTCCCACGAAATCGGACTGAGGAAGAAACGGTAGAACGTGTGCAGTTCTGTCAACAATATCTGGATTCATACCGATTGGATGGTGATGATTTCCTGCTCTGCGTACCGACCGAGAACAATACAGTCTTAAATCACTATAGTCCTGCAACGTGCAGTACATGATCACTGCTACCTAAGAGGAGCAAAGCAGGATAATGCAAGAAAGGTGATAATGATGCTGTTCTTCCATCACCATGGACCTGTACTTATTGAATTCTTGGAGCAAAGTGCGACAATCAATACCGAATATTATATCAACACCCTTCTATAGTTCCAACAGAAGATCAAGACCAAGAGAGGTGGTATCCTAACGAGTTAAGTTACGCACCCACCGCCTGCTCAATCTTAGCTGCCTGTCCAATTAGCGAAAAATCGTGTGTAGCCTGTCGCCACGAATTGGCCGCTAGATGGCAGGCGTATTCAAGGGCTGTTCTGCTACTCAAAAGCATTAAGTGATGCCGTTGCAATATGGAATTTTGATTTCTGTAAGGACACAGAATGATTGTTCTAAAGTAAAAGACAAATATACTGGCTTTTATACAAAACTTAAGTGTGAGCAGAAGTCATTCTTCGTTATTTTCATATTTTTCAATTAAGCGAGCGATGAGAAGTGCTGATAAATAAAATTTGTTGTGGTGTATCTTAGTCAATAAAGCTTTAATAATAACTTCAAGTCCATGACAAAAAGCTGGATAAATCTGACCTCGAAATATTTTCAAAGTGTAATAAGAGGAGTCTTACCCCAAGAACACGAAAATTACTCCCCCTCCGTGAACCCCACCCTGCCCGCGAAACATTTCTCTAGAATAAACTATAGTTCTAGCGTTGCTTTCACTATTAGATAGTACCTGACAACGATACTCATTAATGTGCCCTAGTATGGGAGACTACAATATATAACCATAACAAATAACGCCATAGAGACAGAATTAAATAACAAAGTACGACTAGTACTGCACAGTACTACAAAAATAATTTTAAAAACATACGTTTCTTAAACAATTGGTACTAAAAATTAAAAAAAAATATTTTTATGCATGATTAAAGAAACGAAAAGCATGGGGGAGCTCACTCATATACAGTCACTTTATAAATTCTTCAATTGGCCGACCCTATGCTTTTCTTTTTAGTCATGCATAAACAAAAATAGTTTTAACTTTTAGTACGAATTGTTTAAGAAAAGTATATTTCTATAGTCTTTTATTATTTTTTCGAATTGTTTCGGTGTCCGGATACTTTTAATCCAACTGATGATGTCACCCAAATCGTAAAGTGTTCTGCAACCAGTTAAACGAAACATCGTTGCGGGATTGCATTTATTTTACGATAAGGAAGTTCCTTAATTAAAAAAAAATAGTCAGAATTATCGCCTTTCCACAAACCGAAACTATTACTGAGGCTTTCCATTCCTTTAGACGTTCCTCCTGTCTTATTACTTCGTTGACCTCGTTTCTACTTGTTACATAATTTATGCTTCTAAGTATTTAAATTTGTTTACTTTGTCTATGATCTAATTTTTAATCGTAATGTTTTTATAGGCACTGTGCAGGAGAAAACAATCCACGGCATTACAACTGCCTACCTCCAAATAAAACAAATGAATATAATGTTTACAATGCAATTGTCGGTTTAAACGGAGGATGCAATGGAATAAAATAATTATCCTGACAGTAATCACAATAACAAGCTATATGCAATAAATTCTAAAAACGTGTAGTATTATTCTCGCAATTGCCTATTGCGAACGTGTAGGTTTATTATTTCCTATAGACAAGAAATAACCATGACCTGTGCTCGATGTACTACTACTACTACTACTAATAATAATAATTATAATAATAATATAGTACATGTCAAGGATCTCTTTAAACTGTGTTCATGTTTCTAGAATATCAAGGAGCCAATGGAAACCCATTGTCGGTCCATCTTGCCGAGAGACCTTCGAGTTAAGGACCTACCTCTGAACCGTACACCTTCCAACATTCCGACCTGCTTTTTATTGCCTTACAGAATGGTACGCAACAATTGTGCACCATTCTTTTCTTAAAACTCTTCGAAATATTCAGTTTTCTCTATACCAATACTCAAGAGTTACTGACTAAAACAGATGTATCGTGCTGCCTCTAGCGTCGGAATTAGGAAATAGATGTTCACGCGAGGAACAATGCTTTTTGAAGCGAATGGGAAGGCAGCTATAGATCGAGCGGGCGGTGTACGCACCTTAACGATAATAGGCCAACAGTGTGCAAGCTTCACTCCTCAAATTCTATTGGGAAGTCCTGTCCTATTCAGTATACAACTTTGATCCGTCCCCATGTGATTTCCATGTGTTTGTGAAATTGACGAAAAGTTTGATGGGAAAGGAAGTCCACTTTAGCTCCGACGAATTGGCTTAACTCACATTAAAAAGAATTCTTCGACAAAAACATCCGTTGTCTGATATCCCAGCAGGAACAGTATGGGGCCAATGGGGAAGATCAAACCCCATTGTTTTGTACTTAAAATCTTTTGCGGAGTTTCATTTCACTGCCCTTATATATTGTTATTATCTGTGTCATTTAAGGTATAAATATGCATCAATTCTAAAGGTATAAATGCATTGACAAAGTGTTTACAGAGTTAAGCAGGGATTATATATTTATTGCGTGTGATTATTGGACAAAATGAGATGTAGTTTTCCTTATAGTGAATCAGCGTCTGCTAGCACTAATATGATTCAGTACAAGAATTACTAAATTATTGATGCACTTAAGACGCTTTTCTTTATTGAAAACAATATATCAATTTCCACTTATTTCCTATATTCCAGTTGCCTGTCGACCGACTCAAATGAATATTCCAAAGTAAACTTTACACGGAACATAAAACATCCGGATATGCAGTTGATGCCCATAAATATGCCTTTATATTTTTGAAACTCTTTGATCGAATCATAGAAGTATGCAATTCTAACATGCTAAATTCTCATTACTCATATTGAAAATCAAACCATACAACAATTTAGGTCCACCTTAATACTATTTGAATTTATAGTATAGAGAAATATCTGTGGAACTCCCAGAACAATTAATGATTTATAATCGTTTTATAGTTCATGGTTTTACATTTTGGAGATAGTCCACCCCCTTCCTTTGCTCTGAATTGAGAGTTATCAAATTTCTGATTGTTATTTAGTAGTTAAATAACTCTTTAAACCTTTAAATTTACACTAACATATTTGCAAGCGGATAGATATAAACTCATAAAAATATAATTTTTACTTTACTTCTTTTTATGTTTTATCAAAATTATCTGCACCAAGAATGTCAGAACTTGTCGATTGGAATGGCTCGCCGGAGGAAATCGTTAGCATAGAAAATGTCATCTGACAACACTCAGGTTAGATATTTTGATAATACTTCTGACAGGCATAGACTTACTGGAGTTCGATTTCAGGTACCAGTCATCGTGATGAAGCTTTTCTCTGTTGATTACACCGGGTAAATCCCAGTACCTTGCATAAGACCAGGACCAATTCTCTACCCCGATTCTTCATTTTTGTTGTTGTTGCACCAGTGTAAACGACCATTATGTGAGCTCAGCTGCAGTTTGTTAAATAAACGAGGTGGTTCTTTAACAAAACATGTCACTCTTCTATTGATTTCTGTAGTTCTTTTATCGAAAATTCAGGAAACACAAAATGTAAAAGTCCAAATTCCAACTTCCAACACTCATACTTATTATCTTTGTATATATCTTTAAATGATGATAATATAATTACTATGCTGGCTTCGTTTCTCAATACTTGACATATGCCAACGTGCAGTTATCTATGATAGCATAACTACTAGTTTATGCAAATATCGATATCTTATACTGCTGTGAACTAATGACAAGCTATAATGCCGAAACCTACATGTTGAGATACACATCTTCCCATTTATTGCCGACATCTTCCCATCTGCCCATTTATTAGCACTCATTCTTATATGAACTCTTACTGAGAATATAAAACATATTTCTTAATTATTATACTTCATGAACATAACCCTAATGTCTGCAATATTGAAATTCCAAAATTTTAAAATCAATCACAACATAAAAAGCAATCAAACTTTTAAGTATGACGCAAAAATATCATAAACCAAACAAGGCTTAAAATAACTTCTTGTTTGAAATGGAGCGCGTTAAGTGTGCTCTAAATATATAACGTTTTATAATCTGCTAAGCCATTTCACAATACTCGTGAACGGTAAAAGTCTAGAGCATAGTACTGCACATTGTTGCTACTGAGATTAAGGGCTACCATCATACCAAGTTTAGTTAAGATCGGATGCATTCCGTATTTGACGTATTTTATTTCACGATATATCATCCTCTTTTGCGATTTTTTAAATTCAAGAGAAGAGCGAGAAGACAGAAAAAATAAAAGAAGAAATGATGTCTACAATGTTACACTGACCTGTTTAACTTCGTGTATGGGAAGAATTCATTGATCAACTCGTACATGCTTGTATTTATACATTAGAATGAGAAAAGAAAGGATATAGATTCCTTGAATCAATCTTTAGCGGAATAGCTTTTGAAAGCGAAAGACAATAAAGTATGTGACAAACTCATATTTTAAAGGATTTCTCAAAGCTTATAACACCGTGCCACACATTTTCTCCATAATTTTTTAATGTAGCAAGACAACAAGTTTGTCAGCTGACTCGATATTTTCTTAAAATCGTGTTGTGCGTCCATCTTTAAAAGCTCATTTTGAGAAACGAGATAAAATAGCACAAGCGTCGGGGTCATTTCGCGTAGCCTGAACAAGAATCTGCTTGATAACATGACCCATATACGAGTAACGAATCCGATTAGCTAAAATGATCAAGTAGCATAAGAATAAAATTAATTAGTTCAAACTTAAAAATTATGAATTATGAAGTATGATGGCCTGAGCCATGCATGCCTAAAGGCCATAAATAAATTCAGTTTAATTCAATAAACTATGTGTTTTCGAATTTTACACACTGCTATAAGCTCACATTGCACATTTTCGTTTTCTGAGAAAAATAATTTTCATTTCATAACTATATTTGATTTAGTGAATTCTTGTTTGTAGTGCTAGCGGTATTGTTTCCGCTTGCGAAATGAATGATCAATCTTTCGCAGAAAAAGCGAACTATATTTCTTAACGGAGTAATCCTTCCATGAGAAATTCATAAGTTAAAGGAGGAACTTTGTGACCAACCAGTTCCTTTGGAGAATCGCGCATTCACGACTGATTTTTAAAATCGTGTTGCATTTTCTGCTCTATAATCAAGTTACTGTTGTAAAATATAGGCTATACAAGTATAGTAAAATTATGCATGCGCAAAAGGGACAAAGGATCTGATTGTTTAAATTAAAAATGTACGAATTATATACACATGTGTTGTATGACTTGTGTCTGAATGTATTAATTATATATATATATATATATATATATATATATATATGTAAAATTATATGGATTCACATTCACATTCATCAAGTACGTAAATCATGAATTCAAGCACGAATTCATATGAACCCAGTATAAATTCAAAATTAGTTTTGTATTCATACCTGCCATTAACTAACATTGATTAAGAACCGCAATATTTACCAGCTGTATGCATAAGTAGTTTCCGGTTTAACTAAGAGATGACGCCAGCGAAAAGTACGCAGCGTATTCATTTGACACATACGTCATTTTGTTCGTCTGACGTTAAACAATAAACACACACATGTTGAGTCCGCCAACCACTAGCGTCTTTGTTTTATCGTTCAGTGATCTGGTCGAAGTTTGTGCCTGAAAAAGAACATTTGCGGCACGCATTGCTTTTCTTATTTAATCAAAAGAAAAAGGCTGTTGAAAGTCATCGTGTGCTGGTGGAAACATATGGTGAACACGCTCCATCGATTAGAACATGTGAGACATGGTTTTGACAATTTAAAAGTAGTGATTTCAATGTGAAAGACAGTGCGCGCTCTGGTAGACCACAAAAGTGCGAAAACGAGCAATTGCAGGTGTTATTGGAGGATGACCCAACTCAAACTCAACAGCAATTGGCAAAAGCATTAAATGTGTCACAAGAAACAATCAGCAGTCGTTTACGAGCGATGGGAAAGATCAATAAATTGGGTAAATGGGCACCACACGATTTGAATGAACGTCAAATGCAAAATCGCAAAGTCACTTGTGAAATGCTGCTTCAACGCCACGAAAGAAAATCCTTTTTGTATCGAATTGTGACGGGTGACGAAAAATGGATTTATTTTGAAAACCCGAAGCGGAAAAATCGTGGCTTTCACCTGGCGAAGCCGGTCCTTCAACACCAAGGTCAAATCGCTTCGGCAAGAAGACCATGCTTTGTGTCTTTTGGGACCAGAGCGGTATTGTGTATTATGAACTCTTGAAGCCCGGCAAAACCGTTAATGCTCAACGCTATCGCCAACAAATGATTAATTTAAATCACGCATTGATCGAAAGACGACCGGAATGGGCCCGAAGACATGGCAAAGTGATTGTGTTACACGACAATGCGCCGTCTCACACAGCAAAATCAGTGAAAGACACCTTGAAATCGCTTGAATGGGACATCCTTCCGCACTCGCCGTACTCCCCAGACCTGGCGCCATCTGACTATCACCTCTTCGCATCAATGGGGCACGCGCCCGCAGAGGAGCACTTCAGCAATTTCGAAGACGTTGGAAAATGGTTCGACGAATGGTTTTCCGCAAAAGACAAGCAGTTTTTCTGGCATGGTATGCATCAATTACCTGAAAGATCTGCGAAATGTGTAGAAGCCGATGGCGAATATTTTGAATAAAACAAAATTAATTTCCCTTGAAAATTACGTGTTTCATTTACCAAAAATAAAACGGCAAAAACTTATGCATACACCTGGTATACTACTACATTCTGATACAATCTAAATAATAAACTGTCAAAGATGGAATTGATGGGTTCTTTAATCCGTTCGTGGGACACATCGCCTGTTCTTCATAATCTCCTGTCACTGCTTGAGCTATTTCTTGTCTTAGTTCAGCTGAAACAGGAGATAGAGGGCGTTATTATTTGAAAATGCTTTAAATGTTTACATGAATTTAATTTTAAATTATTCATTTAAGAACAAATAGTTCCGTAGTCGGGGGGGGGGGGGGGGTCTATAGGTGCTCAACCACCAAAGATTTCTTTATATCTGCTATATTTTTAAAGTAAAGTAGTGAGTTCCAAATAAATTGTAGTTTTCAATTTTCCAATTTGGGAATCAGGGAAGATTAAAGAAGAATTCAAGTTCAGTTAAGGGTTGATGACAGACACTTTCTTCTTTGGAAGCTACTAACGTTGACACTATTCATTGGTTGAGATCCTTAAATCAGATAAATCAACCTTTTATTTATTAATCAAAGAAAGAAATGATATTTGGTATAACTTGTTGGTAGAATGAAAACTTCAAATATATAACAACATGAAATTTTATTAACTACGAAGTTTCGCCTAATAGCGTTAGGCTTTCTCAAGTCAAACAAACAAAGAGACACCCTTGCATGTCTATACACAATGTAAACATGCAGGTTGCAAGTACAGCTAGGGATTTTGTTTACCAAAGAGAATACATGAAAATATTTTTTGTGTTATATGTGAACACTTATTCAAATAAAGGCATGAGAAAATAACAGATTCCGGAAAAACATCAACAATAACCAGATGAGATTTATGTTTTGTTCATATGCGATTTAAATAATGTGATGATATTTCGTCCCTACGGATACATCCCAAGTGTTCTCTGAATCGTTTTCTTGTGTGACACTTTGTTTGTCCAAATTAAATTTGTTTGCAGCTGCAAGTGTTCTTGTGCACGCCGAAATTGAGTAGACAAAGTTACTTTGGACAAACACAGTGTCACATAAAAAAGATTCAGATAATACTTTGGATAATCCGTAGGGACGAAAAGAAATCCTATTATCAAAACATGTAATTGAACAAAATCACATCATCAGTGAAAATTCAGTGAAGTGCTTAGTTGGTGGAAAAATGTGTAACGACTGTAACAATCTTCATAATTCATGGCAAAATATCATCAATTTATTTAAATCGCATAGTATGAACAAAACATAAATGTCGTCTGGTTATTGTTTATGTTTTTCCAGGATATGTTTTTTTTCCTCATGCTGTTATTTGTTTAAATGTTCACGTCTAACACAAAACTATTGTCATGGTTTTTCTTTGGTAAATAAAAATACCTCTGTGTACTTGGAACCTGCATCTTTACATTCTGTATATGCGTATAAGGGTGTCTCTGTGTTTTTTTACTTGAGAAATCCTAAAGCAATTAGGCGACACTTCGTAGTTAATAAATCTTCCTGTTGTTATATTATACTGTATTTAGAGTTGTCATAATACCCACAATATATGACGCTAAATTCTTTATTTATGTAAATTAGAGTTAGAAATTTGATTGGTGATTCCGTAAAGTACAGAGATAGTAGAAATTAGTAGTAATGAAATGGACGGATGTTCAAGATGATGCTCAATACAATGGCAATGCGAAACAAATAAACATTACCCCGTAGATTTTCAATCTTATCAACCGTCTGCTAATCTGAGCTTGCTAAACTGAAATCTGATGACAGTGTTTATGTAGCCAATTCAGTTTAGGGACTTTGCTGCCTTACAGATGAATGAAATAACAAATTAATTATCAGACAGGCAAACTAAGCTTATTGTTAGAAAAGGACTAAAAATTATTTCGAGTCCACTAATATGTTATCAAATCTAGCACATATTTCTATACAGTCTTATCTGTGGTAATAGTATTGTTTGTATCTGTTCTACGAACTAACCATTTAACTACAAACTTAATCACTCATGTGTTTTTTATTATATATTAAATAATGTTAGTACTAGGTATATAATAAAGGAATAGTGGTAGGGTATAGCGGAGTAATTTGAATAATTTCAGACATTTTCTCAGAAATCTTAAAAACTGTACTTTGTATCCAAATACAAAATATTGAACAAGAACTTTGAACTTTAGTGTTACTTAACAATTTTTCGCAGGACAGAATCTGCCATACATCATAGTGAAATTTGGTTTTTCAATTTCCCCGCCATAATTCGAAGAAACTTAAATGCGAAGGGCAAGTTCAATAATGAGTGGGATAATATAAATACAACTAAAGTATGTAAGAATTTCCTAACACTTCAAGGAGGCTAATTTGAAATAAGATGGGGTACATAAATGGTAGATAGCTATGCGTCACCCGTATTAAAATAATGTTAGATATCCCTTAATACATTAGAAAAGTTAAGTACGAACATTGCCTAAGGTAAGAAACCACATAGTTTAATTAAATTTCAGATTTCGTATTTAACGACAACGACCACAAATAAACTGATTTCTACCTTCTGCGCCAACACAAACTTCGTGGCACCATGTCTTACAACGGTGACAACGAATCCAGTCTTCCTTTCTAGCAGATTGTTCTGAATAGTAATTGAGAAAGCAAGAACCATAATTCAATGTTTGATCATCATCAGCTACAGCCACATTTAGATCTACGTCATCTTCACTGGAAGATGACAATGCTATCAATTTCCTTCGGGATTTCATTACTTTCTTCCTGGCTAATCCTGAACTAGCAATCTTTTTTCTTGTTGTTTTCTTGGATTTTGTTTCACCGGATACTGCTGAATGCTTCTTTAATTTTAGTTGTTTCGCTCTCATAAGTTCAATAAGCACTGAGATATAAACAAATATAAAATAGCATAGTTTTAATTGCATTATTGAAATTGCATCGTTTTGATTTATCCAAATTACCCCGCAAGCAGCGAATATACAAAACAAAACGTGCTATGGAAACTTCTTACCAGTTGGCAACAACAAAAATTGATATGTTAATACCTACCTTGTTGCAAACAAAAAATTGTGTACTCCTTCAGATTCGCAGAAATTCTTCATGTTTCTCAGAGCGACGTTTGCAAACTACAACCTATAAGTCCACTACAATTTTACTAACATGGTTAGCCGCGCTTCTCTTACAGCTAACAAAATGCTTAACATTATTCAAATTTCCCACCTATTCAAAATACCCCGCTGTACCCTACTTCCTTTACCCAAAAAGGTCCGTTTAAATTCCATAGGAATTACGGAAATGAAGGAGATATCAAAACTTTCAGTTCCATTTAATTCAAAACTATCGATTTCTAGTTAAATTGTTAGTCTACCCAACCCTCTCAATTGACGAATCTATGAGTGATAAACAACCACTTGTAAGTGCCATAATGATCCAGAAACAAATTATGGTACATTTGTCTGTACATACCAATGTCACTTAGACCGCCAGCTTCTGTAAGCGCGACTGCTTCCTCCGCTAATTGCGTTGCTTCGACAAACTTCAATTCATCCAAAACAAAATCAAATGCATCATGAAATTCGTTCATCACATCGAAGTTGCTCTGCAAAATGTGAAACAAATACATAGAAAACAAAATTATTCCGTTTACAGAAGTTATCACATTTCATATTTGTAGTTATAGAAGTAAACAAGAAGTGTAGTATTCAATATACCGTAAAGTACGGTTAGAAGCGACTTCATTTTCAAGATGGCGTGTCGGGTAATAAGGAATAGTGAAGATGGGTCGTTTCATTCAGATTCTTCTACTTCATTAGAATTTGCATTTCTACCTGAGAAGATTCCAAGTGACAATAATGCTGAGGAGTGCTGTTTTGGCAGGGCAAATTTTCTGACGATTTCAGAGAAGAGCTGTGGTTACTGAGTTTATCCTGTATATTGTCGGAGCACAACGATTGTACAGGTGCGGAGAAAATAGAATACGTTAGTGACTTTTGCAAATAATGAGTTTCGACAGTTCTGCAATAACAACAACGTTTTCCCTTGTATTCTTACGCCATTAGAATTTTACTGTAGCTCAAAAATGTTTCCATATTACACTATCAATTTACATATGTATATATCATGCAATAGTTTTCATAATTGTAATTATTCATCAATTATCATTATAAATACACAAGATTAAGTATCCAAGGTGTTTATGCGTTACCAATTCATTTTTGTTTCGAAACGTAATGACGCATTGCAAATTGTATTCCATAATCTCTGAAGTTCCTCTATATAATTCTATTGTATCCTACCTAAAATATACTAATATTTAACATAGCACACTAACCATATTGTAAACTACCATAGCTCGGTTTCTTGAAGTGAAGAAAATGAACTTTCGGGTTAAAACCCATTATCAGAAGGTGAAAACACAATATCCAAAAGTAACATTAGAAAGCTGAAATTTAGCGACGAAGCTTGACTGTGCGTTACAAATACAGCATTTATTCACCACGCGACGATATAGAAAGTGCAGAAGGTTCAATTTGAATAAGGGTACTTGACACGCGCATATATTGGATATTTTCACCTTTGCTTTTACTCTGGTATACATAATCGGAGACTGTTAGCGTCACTCGTGTGTGAACTGCAATCTGAGTGGTACAAAAGAACTGGACATTATAAGCAAGTAAGTGTGGAACTAATTTGAAAAACTATCAACTTCCCCCAAATCTCTGGAGGGGGAGTTATTAAAGGGCGGCCGAAATATCCTTATATAATTCTTACAGGACAATAAGACAATGAACGTTCAAAGCAAATTCATTACATGTGTAACAGTTCATTGTTAGCTTTAGAATGTAAAATAACATATTCTTAAAGACATAATTTTCCTAAACAAGTCGTACTGAAAAGTAAAAAATAATTTTATTTATGCATGACTGAATAGAAAAGCAAGTAGCGCGCTCTCATTCATATATAGTCACTTTATAAACTCTTGAGTTGGCGCGCCTTATGCTTTTATTTTAGTCATGCATAAACATGTTTTTCTTTTTAGTACGACTTGTTTAAGAAAAGTATGCATTAATTTTTTTATTAATGTTTTTCGAGTTATTTCGGTGTTCGGATACTTTTTCTCAAGCTGATATTTTGTGACCCAAATAGTCAAGTGTTCTGCAACCAGTGAAATTTACAATCATTACAAGCTGGTATTTATTTTAGGATAAAGAAGTCCATATATATGAATTATGCTTTTATATATATATTAACGTCGCAAGGTTTTAGTGCACCACGAAACATGGTGAACTAAAGAAAAGAATGTAAAAATGAATATTCTTAATATAGCAGGTAAACGAACTTCAAAGACATTACAAGGAACTGACAGTGACTCTACTGGAAGGTACGCAACCCTCCACATAGTAGAGAGTGGTTGGTTGCTTAAGATATAGGCGAACTTCGTCACTTATTACAGAGGTTGATACACTTCCATAGAGACAAACTGGGAATATTTACTGACCTATGTCAACTCATCCTTTCACCGCTGGTTGTGTTCGATGTGACAACCTGCACTGTTGACAATTGCCAGACAGAGCAGTTTCCACTGGAAAAGACCTCGTTGCAGGTAAGCAAGGGATATCTTATTCCACTCCTGTTGAGCCGCTTACCCAGAAGCCGGAAACCTTACGAGATGCGCACCTTACGAGAAGAATGGTTGTATTTCCGAAGCCCAAATGCACAGTAGCCCATTAGGCGGCATCGGAATTCTTCACTGTGATGTCGGAGAAGGGAATAGCACAAATCCCAGCCCTAGCTTATATCAATCTGTGGAATGCCAAGGATGATTTTACTGTGTGAGTGGACATTTTGTCCTGCTGTAGATCCACACGGTCCGCTCCATACACTGCGGATATTTCGTTGTTTTATACTATACGTGTTGCAATCTAAATCCGGATTGGTTTCCTAACCTCTATTTTTTGTTGTTTTAGTTCCCTCTTTTTCCCTTCCCTTGAAGGCGTATATTTTTACAGGTAAATGGTTGCCGTAGTCCATGGATTACACTTGCTACACCCAGTATACACGAGTAGACTTCCCGACGTTGCTGAGATAGAAGCAGAATTAAGTATTCATGTCTAATTAATTAGTTGTTCTCATTTTTTAATTAATTTTTTATTTTATGTTGTAATTTTTGCTTTGCTAACATAAAATGTAAAACTGTAGTTCTTGTTAAGTCTAATTCAAGGTACTGATCGAGGCCATCTGGCCGCTAGACGACTTCCTCTACCTTTATGTACATGTAATGTAGTAATTTGTCTCTCTCAAATTTAAAGAACGTTTCTTTTTTTTAAATGTGGAAAAGTTAGGAATTTCGCGTTTATACATTTTTTTCTCGAAAAGATAATGTTTCCTTCACATTCCGATTTAAGAATTTGATCTTAAACTCATGTTTGTACCCGTAATTCCCTTCATGTTTTATGTTTGTTGTATTTGGAAGATTCTTCGTTAGGTTAGTGTAATTGAAATGGACTATTTTGTCATTTATAATCCCTGTTTTGTGTGTATTTAAGAGCTAAATTTATTTTGGTTCTTCATAAGCTTTGTTTTCATAAATTTAAGTCCAAATTGCCTGTTACCAGTGCCTCAGGTACGTTAAATTTCCGCTTATACAACTTCCAACCGTTTTCTTGTAAGATGTGTGCATCTCGTACAGTTTGTAGGAATACACTCTTGGTCAAGCCGAGATAATGTTTGAGGACGCACACATAAATTTTCGCTTGTTCCATACAAGTCGTTTCTGTTTTTCGTGTCTCATCCCAACATTCATCTAATGTTAGTACAAGATGAGATGTTTATCTTCCCTGATTCATTAAAGCCAATATCTGATATACCGCTGATGCTTATTCTGTAATAGAGTTTCAATTTTAGAACTTTCCGTTCGGCACCTAGAGTTTGTTTCGAATCAAGAACGATTTCAGAAGAACTATTATTGTTAGATTGTTCTATTGTTTGTTAGGATTTATTTCGCGACCATTGAGTCGTCGTTAAGGTATCTGTTGGCCGGATTGAAATTCGACACCTTCTCAGTTTTGTTTAAAGAAAAAACACTAGGAGAGAGTATAATTGTATATGTTTTAGACATGGTTGTATGAATTAACAGTGTCCTTTCTGCTTTTAAAACTCGCCAGACACTGTTAGTAACAGATATCCTAGTTTCGGATTGTTTGCAAAGTTATAAGCGGAATTTGCGGCTTCGTTAGACTCCGATTTTCACTGACAATTGTTGAATGATTGAACAAATGTTTTACAGTGTGCCCCTGTTAACAGTGTATTCCAGATCTTCCTTAAATCTCTCTTTTCTTTATAAGAAAATACACTTTTATTTACTGACTTGTGTGCGGTTCATTGCATTCTTGTTTTGTGTTAGAGTATCAGATGATAATATGTTGGTTTTCCTTGGAAAGCTTAGGTCAATGATACTGAAGTTATGAATACTCGGACTTCGCCTCCACATATTTTGACTCGTATATAATCCCAGTCAATGAAATAAAAAAAAACACTTCCGACTTCTAGATGTAGACAATCAAGTAATCCTACCAATCAACACAGACATTCTAATACCAATTACAGCAGCAGACGTTCTTCACTCATGAGCTATACCATCCATAGGACTAAAAGCAGACGCAGCCATCGGCCGCCTAAATCAAGTCGGAATGAATGCAAAACGAATCGGCCTACTACTTTAGGCAATGTTTATGCTTATCAGCTTATTACAGCTTATGCTCAAGCTTATCAAGTTTATAATTGATATTGGCGTGGTTTGGAGAAAATTATCTCCTGCAAAGGCTTGGTCGGATACGCCTCTGGGCTCCTCCACAACGTTGAACTACGTCAGGAGTGGCCAACTTCTTTCGATACGAAGGCCAAAGTATAATGAGTGGTAACGTCACGGGCCGCACACTTTTAGATAGAAATTAAATAAAAAAGAACTCAGCATTTTTTCCCACGGCAATAGTTATACTATATATTGGGCACGTGCAAAGAGTTCTACCAGGTTTTGATGTGCACAGAAGTGCGAACAACACAATGGAATTCATCTAGAACAGTGCATAATTGCAATCGATGACTTATTGCCATCTTTTTGGAAGGAGATGAACCCCACACAGGTAAAAGTTCTAAACTTTGGAGTCGAAGAACTGTTGTACGGTAGTTTTAACAGTCTCGACATCATCAAAGATTTTCCGAGCGAAGGAGTTCTGCAAAGGACGAGAAAGATGGTAGTCTATAGGGACCAAGTCAGGAAAATAAGGCGGGTGAGGTAAAACTTCCAACAAAACTTTTGACGGATGATGACAGACGAATGCGACCCGGTGTTACCATGGTGGATGTTGACTCCTTGGCGATCCACGAGCCTGGCCGCTTCGATCGCAAAGTTGCTTGCAGTCTCTCCAAGGTGTCAGTAATGGTTTGATTAGGTTCCAGAATCTGGCAGTGATTAATGCCTTTGATATTCCAGCACACACTTAACTAGAGTCGCCGTGGCTCAGGAGGACTACGAATCAGGCGACTTGGGTTCATATCCCGGCCAGGACGCTAGAGACTTTTCTTCAGAATTCCCATACCTCAGAGATGCCTCCTTTCAAACTGGAACTAAGGCCCTGGGCACCTTGGTAGGTAAAGGAGGTCAAGCGTGGAAACTTCACATCCTGTCGTTAGTTGACAACATGTGGAGCGTTGCCTCTACATTCCCCATGTGTCGTGTGCACACAGCACACGGGATACCTTTACGACATATTTAAACACCTTTCTTGGGATGAAGTTTAGGTTTATACTTCCACGGGGGCGGTTTAGAAACGCGACACATAGTCCTTCAACGTTTTACGTTGCGGTAGAGAACCCACTTCTCATAACCTGTGACAATGCGTGACAGGAACCTGTTGGTTTTATACCGACAAAGCGAAGAAACAGATCGGGACGCGACCCTACCGTTAAGTTGCGCTCATCTGATGTTGAAGTCAACTATTGAACTCTGTAATGCAATCAAGCAATTCAAGTCGTCTTTCAACTGTTGTCCTGTGTATCTGGAACGTTTCCGCTAATACCTCTACGGTTGGATTCGGGATGTTTCGTATAATATGGCCAATATCATCTTCAGAAAATACTTATGGACGTCAAGACTGTGGTTGATCTTGACAGCTTCTGTCCCCGTCCCTGAACTTTAGAAACCACCGATAACATGTGCTATCGTCCACTCCATCTTCACTATACACTTGCCAAATGTTGCGACAGACAGTAACCGCATTACAGCGTTTACCGAACTCAAAAATTAAATATTTCCTGATATGCTCCTTATCGGTCTCTGTTTCACCGCCACGATATGCTGTCCCAGTGGGCTCGCCCACACTTGCTTGTGCCTCCTCTAATTTTCCCCCGGCTACGTGGGTACCGATTCAAGCACTGTCAGTGCCACCTGTGAGGTCAGTATTTAGCCACCCTGTGACATGTAAAAAAAGTGCGGAATTTGAATTTTTATTTAAGGCCTTTTGCCAACTTTTTTCTCAGGTCAAAACGGGTAGAAGCTTTCCACTTACTCAGTATTTAATTACTATTATTGTTAAATCATTTTACTACTAGAAGAACAATATAAAATTCTTGATTATAAAGGTAAGTTATTAAATTAAATTTTATTACATATTACAATTTAATATGGTTTTTATCTATATTGTCTCGGTTCGTATAAAATTATATTACAACAGCGGGCTTGCTATTGGCGATGCCCGAAGCAGAACATTTTCATATGATTACTGACATTTATGATGAAGAAATTAGGAAAACAAATGCGAAACAGTACAAACAGAAAAGAAGAGCAGAACAAAATGGTTTTGCACCGAACATATATCCTGAAAGTTGAAACCATCGCGTACTTTTTTGAGCTCTGAGGAAACATGTGTATTTCAAAACCTGCAAACAAGCAAAGACTTGAAGAATTCTTCCTGAATGAATGGCGTGATTTTGATCACCATTATTGTTTACAAAGAACAAGAGTTGTGTGAGTGTTGAAACTGGTGTGCCAGTGCAATAGCTTGAATCACGTGTGTCTAGTGATGCTGAGGTTTATGACTAAACCCTTATACCATACTGCGTACATAAAGAAAGAGGCAAATATTCTTTTTGACTTCCAAGAGACAGTTACAAGTACCACTCCATAAGTTTTGCAATACGAGAGAACTATAAGTCTTTTGAACAAAACGTTTTTTACATATGTTCAAAGTAACTCCCTGCAGCACCAATACACTTCTCTAATCTTTCCTACCACAAGTAAAAAGCCCGGAATGCTGTTATCCTGCCACTCTTGTCTTGGAATGCTGTTGAAAAAGTTCATGATTGATGCTTCAATTTCGTCTTCTGAGTGAAAACGTCGTCCCCGCAAATGCTTTTTAAGGTTAAAGAACTGCCAAAAGTAACACATAATCAGCGGAATAGAGGGGATGCTGAAGAATTTTGACATTATTAGCCTGGAGATAATCCATTGCTGCTTTGTAGTGTAAGAGGAGGCATTATCGTGGTGGAAGAGTAAACCTCGGATTTTGAGGGAGCTACGGATTTTGAGGGAGCTACCAGTGAGCTACGGCGTCTCGGTTGTCCTACAATAGAAGTGAAATGAGATACTGTATGTCACATTTCAACCAGTTAAATTTACTTTCCTAAAAGACATTATGCATACTGCCGTTTAAGCTAATTATGCACGTTATGCATACGTGCTGTGTACTTATGTTAGAAAACGTCAACTTGATCCTATCGAAATGCCATCATGAAATTTGACACATACATTCTAATCAGAAGCACCTTGAACATATATATTTAAAAAATCGACTTTGAGTTGAAATAAAATGTTTTGTTTTATTTTGAAAAATATAAATATTAGTCTAGTAAAGTCAAGTATTATCTTACGTTAAAGGCCTTGAAATTCTGAAATGAATGGTGCAAGATTGAGCTGTGAAGGACAAATAGTTTTTGAATTTTGGGCTCAAATGTTTCAAAACGTGTCCAAAATAAGTCGTTATTTTTATTTTTAACAATTTATAACTCAAAAACCAAAAGTGACTAAAACATGAACTTTTGTATTTTTGATCATATTAATGAATGTAACACAATTACCAAATATCACACATTTGGTAAAAACCTAAGATCTAAAATTATTTTTATTGACTGATTTGATATGGAATGACCCCTATAAATATACCGTATATTTAAAACATGGAATCCTAACTTGTGACGTAGAACCATGTTTTTCTCCCCATGAAGTATGATGATGGTGGTACGGGTAATTTGGGAATTGACTATCACGTAAAAGTGCAACCTGTCAAGAAAAGTTTGAATTGGAAGCAGCTAAGAGATGCTAAATTGAACCGGACATTTCGAGACTGGTTTAAACTAAAACAGGCTCAGATTTCGCACTAACATTAAACTTGTGCAATCTGTATTTCAAGAAATGACAGTTGATTTGCTGTATTTGGTAATAAATATCCTAATTATATTATCCAAAAAACTATTCAACAAATTATATTCTATTTAGTAATTATAAAATCAGCAAGCCAACTAAAATGTTAGTGAGTTAAAAAATATACTTTTTCGATTCACGAGTGCCGGAGATCTATAAAGAGAATGTAATCCTATGTTTCAACAGGTGCATTTTCAAGACAACGAACTAGTTTCTTCAGAATTGACAACTGCGTTGCCAAGTGTCATATCTTCACAGAATGCCAAAAGCTAATCGAACAGGCAAAATTAACTTAGAAGATTCTCTAAGAAGGAAGAGGGTGAAGGATCTGTATAGATATTGCAACAAGTAAATGAGTCGTTCTTCAGTATGCGCTAGAAGGAAAAGAACAGACAGATTTGTCAAAATAGAAAACGTGTTCTGATTATCAGAAGCAAGGAAGGGTGGAGAAATATGATTTTAAAATAATTATTCAGTGATGCTAATCAGTTTCCTTATCTCAAGAGCACACAATTCTAAAGTACAGAATAGTGAATGTCAGTCGCTGGAAAGGAGATGCAGAAATGCCTAAAGAATAAAAAGTATTTGATGTGCATTGTAGAGGCAATGGACAAACGGTGATTTCAGTTTCACCACAAATGACAAGGTGATATTTTTGCTCTGCTATTTTTACATACTTTTTTAAATTCACAATGGTTCATCGTGTCTTTAGATCTTGCAATGTTAACTCATTTCCTGACGTCATAGAACGATGAAATATTGCACAGCGAATTAAGTCGAGTGATAATACAATATTTCATTGTTGCTTTCATATATTATATGTTTCACTATATGTTTCTATATTTTCAATGTATATATTATTTTAGTAAGAACTCCTTTATCCTAAAATAAATACTAATCCACAACACTGTTACGTTTGACTAGTTGCAGAACGCTTTAGGATTTGCGTGACAAACATCAGCTTGGAAAAATCTATAAGAACACCAAAATATCTCGAAAAAAAATTAAACTTTTTAAAAACATACTTTTCTTAAACAATTTGTACTAAAAACTAAAAAATAATTTTGTTTATTCATAAAAAAATAATTTTAAAATTTTAAAAACATACTTTTCTTAAACACTTCCTTCTAAAACAGAGGTTCCCAACCTCTTTTACCTCCGAAGGGCCTCTCCCCTTCGTAAACTCTACATACTTCATGCCCCCTCATTGGTTTGGAGACATACGTGCTTTTCGTGTGAGGCCCCTTTTCCGATTTTAGATGCAGCATTAAATAGTTATTTCTCAAATCTAACATAATAATAATAATCTCAAATTATATTCATTACCAGTACGAGTTTTGCATTCCAATTTACTTTTGTTTATCAGGTTTGTCCTTACTCAACAATCCTCACTTTTTTACTGAAGGTTTAAGTTGTGTTTGTATTTAATTTAAGATCTGTTTCTACATTACATCATTTGTAACATATTTAAAGAAATTTACTATAAGAAACAACGTAATTTAGTACACATTCTTGGCTCCTAGGATACTAAAAGGATACTAAAATGATCTTCATACACGAGTGTCAGGTTTCTTGAATGAAAAGAGTAGCTTCTATGAGTCTTTTTTGTCTCGAATATCTTCCCTTTTTAAAGTAAATGATTCAATTATTGTTTAAATAACATATAGAAGAAATATTTGCCTTTCTTTGTGTTTTGGTATAGAAAATACATTTTGCGTTCAGGTGTATAAGAGCTTTCATTATGTTTTATTGTGATAATTTCACATTTTTGGAGAATTTGAATCTCCTCGCCTTACCCCTTTTTCAACTTTAAATTTTTCACTTTCTTGATGTAGTTTAATGACAGATGTAGCAGTCAAGTAAATGTTTCGCAGTAACGTGATGTATGCGAAAGGAAGGAAGGAAAAATTTGACGTTTGAGTTGATGAAGTACCGAGCGTAAGCCCATGCCTTCAATGTGAGGTGCGATGGCTCAAAATGGAGTAACGTATTTGAGATTTTAGAGTGCTACTGTCTTAACTCTAATAAAACTAGTATTTGGTCAGCGAGGCAAGATGGGAAAAGTTAGACAGTCAGGCTTAGATGTTGGGCTTCAAGAAAAAGTAATATGGGTATATGTGTTAGGTTAGGTAGGATTTCGCATTTTATGGGTAATTCTGGGATTTTGAACAGTGCCTAAATTTTGTAGGATGACATCTGGCGAGTTTGACATTCTGTACCAGAAGGATCGACATTGTGCATCAATTACATCTTTTAGTAGTGGTATATCCAGATCTTCATGTAATTGAACAATTGAAGTGTCATGTGGATGTCCAGTAATCATTCGTGCTGCTCTGTTTTGAACGCTTTGTAATTGTAGTTGGGTTGATTTTGCTGAGTGCTGCCATGCTGGTGCAGCGTACGTTAGTTTCGGTCTTATCATCATATTATAAACATGTAATCTAGATGTCATAGAAAGTCCATTATGATTATTTAGGATTGGGTATAAGGCACAAGTGCGTCTTGTGGCCTTGCTTGCGGTGTTTTGTATACGTTGACGAAATGTGAGTTGACGGTCAAGGTCTACTCCCAGGTAGGTTGCACTTTGGCTAAATGATAGTTGTATTCCAGAAAGAGAAAGTGAATGCTGTGGATTGAGACTACCTTCTGTGAAGTGTACCACGGTTGTTTTGTCAGGGTTAGTTTTTAAGCGCTACTTGGTTGACCAGGTGCCCATTAAATTTAGATGTTCTTGAGCATATCGTAAAGCAAAGTTGATCTGGTGTGATGATGCTAATATGACAATATCATGTTTAAAATTTGCTTTTTAGTGTGTGGATGCGTAGATACGTCAGCAGTGTATAGATTATATAGAATGGGTGCTAAAACAGAACCTTGTGGTACACCTGATTCAATGGGATACTGCTGAGATGATTTTCCTTGAAAAGAAACGAAGAATGATCTGTGATTTAAGTATGACTGTATTATCCTTACATATTGATGTGGAAAGCCTTGTTGTTCAAGTTTTTATAAGAGTCCTTTATGCCATACTTTATCGAAGGCTTTGGAGGTGTCAAGAAAAATGCCAAAGGTATTACTTCGCCTATTGAATTGGAGTGTAATCTCTTCAACTGTGCGGACTAATTAAGCAATTGTATCGAACTGCGGTCTGAAACCAAACTCATGTGATGGAAAAAGATTATGACCCTGTACAAATTTGTATAGGCGGTCTTTAAGTAGCCTTTCAAATAGTTTGCTGATGACTGACAAGAGACTTATTGGGCGATCATTTTGCGGGTATAATGGGTCTTTGACAACTTTAGGTATCATGATGACTTTAGCTGTTTTCCATTGAAGTGGAAAGTGGATATATTGCAGCATAGCATTAAAAACACGAGTCAGAAGCACTAGCATCTTACGAGGAATGCGTTTGAGTGCCGTCGCAGAAATTTTGTCAGGACCAGCTGCACTTCTACCACGCATTTCCGAAAAGTTCGTTGAACTTCTCTAGGAGTAATTAAAGATGCCGGATCAAAAGGTTGATTTAACTGAGTGCGATTTAGATACTGATGAACCAGTCGTATAGTGTCTTCATCGTAGGACTCAAGATTTAGGCTGAACTGAGTTTGGAGTTGGTCTGCAAAACTTCTGCTTTATCTGAATTTTTTATAAACTAGGCCTCCAGTTCCGTGAAGCGGTCTGTTTGATTTTGATCCATCCAATTTTGTAAGTGATTTGGTAAGTGTCCACAATTCGTGGTTTGGCTGCGTAAGTGTTTGTAAGGTATTAGACCAATACTGGGATACTTGCCGTTGTAGTATTTTGCTTATTCGTTTTTTTGAAATTGTTCCAAATGGTTTTAAATTGCGGATGTCTGGTCTGTTGCCATTTGCGTCGGGCCGAACGTTTCATTAATATTAATATATATGTACGCAGATCTTCTGGAGTTGTTTCATGTCGGTCAAATACCTTTCTGGCTGAGCTGGTAGTTAAAAATAGAGCAGATTTGATATTTGCTGTAATGAGATTTACTGCTTGATTTATGTCATCTGGTGAGGTTAATTTCAGATTACAATCAGTGGTGCGCACTAGCGTTGCTGTATAATTATCCCAATCCGTTGTGTGCATGTAAAGCAGGACATGAGTATCAGGTGAATGTAAATGATGAATACATAGACAAACTGGTATATGATTAGATTCCGAAGCAAGAATTGCATACGGTCCATCAGTAATTTGGATTCCCTTGACAAGTGCTATGTCCAAGATGTCTGGCCTACCACCTACCACCATTTCGAGGAAATAATGTTGGTTCAGTAGTCGAAACAGGGTAGACATCTAAAGTCGGTAAGGCTTCGTAGAGAATTGTTCCGGAGTTGTTTCGTACCCGTGAATTCCAGAGTTGATATTTACAGTTATATCTCCTGCAAGAATTACATGCTGACCAAGTGCGCTAAGATTTCGAATGTCGGCTGGCATTAATGGAATATCTGCCGTTTTGTAGATTGCAATTAATATTATCCGAAAATTTTGTGTGTATACTCGAATACCAGTGGCTTCAATTGATTGTAGTGGAGGGAGAGTAATTTGCTGTGCTGGAAGGTGTCTTTTAAAGAGAACAGCAGTACCACCTTGTCTTCGTGGACGATCAGTTCGAATAGTTGAATAATTTGAGATTTTGAAGGTATGATGTGCTTTTAGATGACTTTCGTTTAAAAGTAATATATATATTTGTTGTTCTTTTAAGAAATATTTTAGTTCTTGTTTTTGTTCGAAGACACCATCCGCATTCCAAAAAGATACTCGTAACTGTGTTGATACCTTAGGTTTATTGGGAGCCATCATCGAGGCACTGAAAATTATTTCGACAATGATTGCAAGTTTGGTATATTGATCATCAGCACTCTGGATTCGAGCTAATACTTGATGTATTCTGGTAAAAATGTGCATGACATTAAGTCCTTGAAATACTTATTTTATAATTTGAAAAACGCCTCTAATGGAGGAACCTATACCTGTGGTGGTATTAGTTATAATGGTTTTTCTCGTTAGAAAGATGTGGCTTTTGATCTGCAGGTTTTGTTGTAGCTGTAGAGTTGTACATAGTCTTGCTTTTATTATCGGATATTTGATTAGCATAGGTCGGATGTTGTTTATTGTTATTATTGAAGGATGCTTTTGTCTCAGTAGTATTGGAACTAATAGTTTGTTTCGCTGGCTTAACTTGCTCATTTTTCTTACTAGCCCGACGTTGATCAACAGCATTTTTGAGGACTTTGCACCCTCTGTAGTTGGATGGGTGGTCCCCACGGCAGTTAGCACATCGCGCTGGCGTATCTCTGGTTTTTTGACATTCACTGGTCAAATGAGCAGCACCACATTTGACACATTTGGGATCACAAAAGCAAGTTTTTATAGAGTGTCCAACCTTTTGGGAGCGAAAACACTGAAGAAGTTCAGGAGAACGATATGGCTCGACCGCGACCCGATAACTTAAGAGATATTCCATTTTGAAAATATTTTGGTTATCATTGCTTTTTTGCAGAGTGACTAGGAATAGCGGATGTAAAACTTTCTCCCTGGTATCTTTGTCTCTCCCATACATTTGTGCAACTTCGATAGCTGGGAAGTTCTGGTGTTTTAAATCCTCTAAGATATCTTTAGGTGGCGTGTCGATTGGTACTTTACGGAGGACAACTTTGAAAGGTCTATTTTTCTTAGATAACTCTGTTTCGAATTGATAGTTCCGTTGAGTGCAGAATGTTTTGAGTATCTCATAATCTGCGTATGAATTGGTTTGAAAACGGACATGTTGTTGGGTATGAGAGATGCGATGTTGTATTCTGCAGACAGCAGCAAGAGTGCGTGAGAATTGAAATTTATTGGTTACCCGATACACATAAATTGGTGGAGACCTTGAACTCTTGGTACGCTGTGTGGATTGAGATAGGTTATCATCATCATCATCCTCGTTTTGACTCGATTCTTTGTAGCAATATAATATATGTATTTTTGCCTTTAGTTTGACATATTTTAGCTGTTTTGGTAGGAGGTATCCAATTATCTGAGTCAATGTCAGCATTATGTTCAGGTGCTCCTTCGGACAAAGATTATTGGTCATCATCGGTTTTCATATCTACAGCTTCATCTGTCTGTGACATAATCTTGTCATATTTATTTGCTGTTTGTTTAGAATTGATATTTTGTGTTGAAGCCTGACCGGCGGACAGCTCAGGAAAATGTTTAACCGAAGCAATATTTGGCATATTATTCTTGGTAACCTTAGACAGATCCTGTAAGGACATGGAACGACGAGAATCTTTCATATGAGAGTGACTAGTTGGCTCTGGAAAGTGGGAGTAGGTGTTAGAGGTTTGAGGTAAGGAATTACCCATTTGATGTTGTTTACTGAATTTAGTTAGCCCTTGCGTGATAGAAGAAGCATTTCGTGAGAAATCTGGAACTTTGCGAGGACGTTTAGTTTTTTGAGAGACAGAAGGATGACTGCCGCCCGTGGGAAGCGACGATTTGGAGGAAGCTGGAGTGGGGGGCGACATGTCTTAGCCGCTGGCAAGACCAATGCCGTTTAGAGCCAGGTGGTCCTAAAATGGTCGACGCAAAATGGTCCTCAAAACGGTAATTGCGGACGACTTTGAGATCGATTAGCAAGTACAATTTAGTATTTCTTTATTTTCTAGGGAACTTTCTTTGTTTTTGTTGTCATAAGACACTACATTAGCTGTAACAAGAAACACAGGCTCCGCACGCAACCGTGTCCTATTACTTTCTGATTCGATGCCTTGATACTCAAGTGATTTAAGTACTGCTGACAAGGAGACCGAATCGAAAGCCTTTTCAAAATCTATCAATCCCAAACATAGTGGAAGTTCATTATCATTAGTCCTTTTCATTCAATGCTTGTATGTGGTCCATTGGGGATCCGGAAGTTTCGGTGCAGGAAGTTTCGGTCCAAAGATTAGAATACCTTTTCATTATAGATAGGCTGTTAAACTATTAACTTGACTTTATTGTTGGTCGGTTAATACTCTTATTGATATACTAATTAACGAAAATATTCTAAATTAAACTAGCAATTTCATTAGACTAGAAAATTAGTTTCGACATTTTGATTTACTGTACTGGTGATACTACAGATATAATCACTATGGTTCTTTGTGGTGTTACTTTCGAAATGTTCCTAAAATTATCAGCACAAAGTGCTTAGAAAGCAAACAGTCTATATGAACTGCAGGATCCTTAAGAAAACACTTAATTTGTAAAAAATCACATAGAAGTCAATAGGCCTTAAGGGGTCATTCAAGTGTAACGTAAGCATTCAAGGTTCAAGAATGACTTATTTTATCTGACAATGAGGGAAGGGAATCAGAGTGTTTTCAGACGATATGCAGTAGAACCTCTGTTATCCGAAATAAATGGGGCGGAAGTAATTTTGGATAACCAAAATTTCGGTTAAAAATATGTGTAAATTTTCAAAGTTTAAAGTAAAAAAATAGAAAGCAATGATAAAAATTACACTTTTAGATTACGTATATAACAGACTTTTAATAAAGCTTTAAATGCTTCTACTGTTGGACAACTCCTTATACAACTAAGTTTACTCTTTTTTGGAAACCCTTTTTCTGTTAGCATTACCAAATTTTATCCTTTTTTTGCCGTTTTGGTTAACCGCTATTTCGGTTAACAGAAGTTTTACTGTAATCAAAAAAATACAAGTTTTACATAAGCATTAGGGGAATGGTCGGGTATCTGCGTATTTTACTAACACAGGGGAGGAGGTTTTAAGTGACTGAAAGTTTGCTTATGTGAGAGCATCCACTGAAGTCCCAGTAACATTGTCAACTTTGAATCTGATTCAACGTTTTTACTTGATTTTACATGACTGCATAAACACTTTTAATGAGGATACTCCTTGGGTAAAGTTTAGTTTAGGTTTCCCCCAAAATGTATAATATACAGCAGACATGTACAATGACAATGTTTTCTACGTGTGTGTGAGTGTTGAAACGCAATATGTAACAAAGATTCAAATGACGGAAGTGTCAAATCTGCCTAAGAGTGAAAGAGCTAACAGCACCTGGGACTATTTGACACTTTCGGTGTTCAGGCATGGCACATGGTGTGAGTGTTAACGGCGATAAGGTACGCATATAACGAAAAACATGAGACAAACTGAATTTTCTAACCCGTTTCTGCTTTTCTGTATTCTGTTTTTGATTTTTGTAGTAAAATAAGTCATCCATAACACGAAGTGACGCCATTAGGATTCCCGAACATGCTGCCGTGTTTCCGTGTGAGCAACTCGAGTATGTATTTAACGAAATGATAATGACACATTCGTTTTCGTAACACTTTTTGGATT
>JAGDQP010007429.1:0-67401 GCA_022664845.1 Lepisma saccharinum | reverse complement strand
TTTCGGGCGGAAATAAAATAAATTTTATTTTCAAACACACGTAATTTATGTTCA
The DNA here is from genome assembly GCA_022664845.1 of Lepisma saccharinum. Lineage (NCBI taxonomy): Eukaryota > Metazoa > Arthropoda > Insecta > Zygentoma > Lepismatidae > Lepisma > Lepisma saccharinum. Next base: position 67,347 of record JAGDQP010007429.1, on the reverse strand, counting down.
GCTACTAAGGTCGTACTCCAACTTTCGTAACGGTAGCCTAAATACATCGCAACTCCAACTAAATACACTCCAAGTTTCGCAACCGGAACCTGCAGAATAACCGTTCTGTATAGATTGATTCCACGCGTCACACACTTTTGACTATAATTGCCTTATAACATCTCGAACAAATTCAAGAAAAGTGACTTTAGCACATGGTATGATGAAAGATATTTTGTAGATCACGTTCTCGCTAAAATAACACGTAAGCAATATTAATAGTACTCAGTGTTCGATTTGTTACGAAGGGGTATACTTAACTAGTGGCTGCTGATAAGTTTCAAGATACTACCTGTTTGGATAGAAATACAAGAATTTTATCCCTGGTTGGGATGATATTAGGAATCAACAACTGGTGATGCAATCCTCACGCACCAAGGAAAATCCCTGGCATCCCCCTGATAAATCAAACACTGTGAATACTATATATTATTTAATGTTAAATTTTCCGTCACTCACTGACTATTTTGCAACCGTCACTTACACACTGACATGCATTTCCCCCAAACTCTATGAAAATATGGGCCCAACAAAATTTTCTAATATACCACATAAAAGGTGGTTGTGTTAAGTTTTATTTTTATTTAATAAAATACAAGATTATATATAATAAGCGTGTAAAAACAAAAACAATGTGAATTATTTGATGTTTAACTTTATAAGTATTGCTTTATTTTTGCATATTATGATATAAATAAACTAATGGACTTAATTACAAACTCAGTATAAGATACCACTATTGCTTGTAGATAGTTCTGAGGTTCTAAAAGTTTAAATTTTCAAACCTATATTAGAGCGATTCCACGAATATGTAAAGTCTGGTAATAGAAAGTCAAATGTACTGTGGATTTTTGTAAATTATGCAATTGGCTCTTGGAAGGTATCCAGGACCGCAAGTAGGAGGAAGCAAAGGGTCTGGGGGCACCAAATGAAGATAAGGAGGCTCTGTTTTTCTTCCTATATGCTGTTACTATTTATAACCTGGTATTGCTCTTATGAAAATAAAGTGGTCTTTTTCAAGGTATCATCCCATCATTTGGAGTCGTCGTACCTCAGACTATGAATCAGGCGGTCCGGGATCAAATCCCGGCCAGGACGCTGGAGACTTTCCTACAGTGATCCCATGCCAGGCGCTCTGAGATGCACTCAGCCTCCTATCAAACAGTACCGGACTTGAGTTAGTGCTTTGATCCTGAACAGACGCGTGTGAAAATCGCTCCGTTAAAGTGTGTTTTTTCGGAGGGGAAACGTAGTGAACCAAAATTGTAAGTACTCTTTTATATTCATAATCATCAAATGAACATTTTGTGAAACTTTCGAAAATGCGCGATTTTTGGGGGGCGAGTTATTGACCACTGAAAATTTACATGTTAATCATATGGGACTATAATAACCGAGAACACGTTGGCATCAAGAAGGCCACATCATCCAAGGTATCTTGATCGAGCAGTTCCGGTGAATTGAACTGAAGGTGAATTGAAGTTGACTAAGTCCTGACTCCATCATTACCAAAAAACTTCTAAGGTTTTTTATGGATACGTAACTACTAAGGCAATGGAGGGCTAGGGTCGGTATCTCCGGTGCCGTATGAGATGGGAGTCTGGTGTTTTGGGAGGTCGTTGACCTCACCCGGGGAGGCACTGCACCCCCCGAAATGTTTTCGGTCCAGAATTTGACCGTGAATGTTTTGGGGATGGTCCCCCCGGGACATATACCCCCTCCCGACACTTTTTTAAAAATATTTTTCCAAAAATCATTTGTTTTTGGAAAGATGTGAAAACACTTACTGACAAGAGACCGACGATAACCATCCTTCTTAGACGACGTTTATCCCCCTCCAACAAATTTTCTGAGGATTAAAAAAATTCTCCCTTCTTATTTTCTTTCCTTCTTTTTAACAATATCCTGTCCCTGGCTGATGGTCTTTCGAGATGTCTGCTCCCGGATCTGCGGTACCGGGGTGACTTTTGGTTTTCCCATTTAATTACACAGATCTGCAACCAAAAAGTTGTTTTCATAATTTTAGCTGATTCTTATGTTTCTGGGTGCGCTGAATTCGAAAATGACCCCTGTTTCTTCCTGGGACGTTAGATTTTTTCACAATCGAAATGTAACCTGGTCAAACAGGTAGCTGGAAATCGCTAGATTTCAAATTAATGACACGTGGAAAAAACACTGAACATGGAACAACAAGTGTGTTTTCACTGCCAGTGCTCCCAGAAACATGAAAATACATGTGTATTGGTCCTGATGGGGATCACTGACACATATCGTAATGTGTCATGAATTAGGTTACGAGATTACAAATAAAGATTACGAAAACAAATCTGTTCATATAACGTATTTAGTAAGATTACATCGTAGGTATGTAAAAACTTTTCTAAGTAGTTCTGGCTACAATGTTTGTTTTTCAGATGCTACGAGTACTCGACTCGATGTATTGTAGTGCTGATACGCCGGTATTAGTAAAGTCAGTAAAAGAACGTATGTAGTGACACATGTTGGAAACACACGTTTATTCTTGACGTTGATGTTTGTGGATTGAAAGTGATGTTAATGAAAACACTTGTTTTTACTGTGGTGAACCATCGGTTGTTGAACGTATTGTCTCTAATGTAAACATGGATCTTGATTGTAGAGTGTCACTTTGCTAGGGCATCGAGTCTGTGTGAAATCTAGGATACAATATAGTATGCCTGCATGTTTCAATAGTAACCCATGCTATATGACATAAGCATAGTTGTACATTCACATCGCGTGACAACGTCTGGAGCCTAGTTACCGTACAGTATAAATTAAGCACTGCATTATTGAGTGTGCTTGATAGGCCTATCCGGACATGTTGATGCATGCAGTTACTTGTTCTCTGATTCCTCCACAATCCTGTATGTCATTTCAGTCGTCATCCAGTTGTCTGTGTGGTTCAAAATAAGTGCAATGCCTCCAAGAAAGTATGTAAATTCGCCTGACAGTTTCTGTTTCATTTGTGGAGAATTCATGGTGAAAAAGCAGCAGTTGAATATTACGGATTTTGTTAGGAAAGTTTATTTCAGTTATTTAAAACTGAAACTTGGTGACCAAGATAAAGTTTGGGCTCCACATAAAGTATGTAAGCGGTGCATCGAAGATCTTCGTAATTGGTCAAAAGGCATAATAAATGCTTGTTGATTTGGCATTCCGATGATGTGGCGCGAACAGAGGAATCATAGTGATGATTGTTACTTCTGTTCCTATAATGTGAAGGTGTACAATTCAAAGTGGAAGTGCACCATCACGTATCCCAATCTTGCTTCTGCTATTCGTCCCATTCCCCATGGTCCAGACGTCCCTGTGCCCGACCCACCTACAAACCTGAATGAAGTCAATTTGTCTGACGAGGATGGAACTGTACCTCAGCCTGAAGATGACTCCAGATGTTGAGAGAGCGAAGTTGACGAACCACAACGTTTCACGCAAGTGCAACTCAATGATTTGGTGAGAGACCTAGATCTACCTAAGCAATCTGTTGAATTACTTGTTTCTAGACTGAAAAGCAAATATTTGTTGATCAAAGGTACATCTTTTACATGGTGCAGACATCGGGAAAAAGACTTGTCGTACTTTGTTCATGAGGACGATTTGGTATTTTGTTCTGATGTAGAGGGGTTGATGGCTCAGCTCCACATTCAGTATGATTCGTCTGAATGGAGGCTTTTCAGTGACTTTTCAAAACGAAGCTTAAACGCAGTGTTACTACACAATGGTGGCCGTTATGCGTCCATTCCTGCTGCTCATTCGGTGTACTTGAAGGAGATGTATGACGACTTGGAGTTGGTACAAAAGAAAGTGGGTTACCAAAACCACAACTGGTTGGTGTGTGGGGGATTTAAAAGTATTGTGTATGGTGCTGGGACAGCAGGATGGGTACATCAAATACCCTTGTTTTCTCTGTTTATGGGACAGTAGAGACCGAGAAAATCACTGGAAGCAAACACATTGGCCACCAAGACGTCTCGTTGTTGGTGAAAAGAATGTCCTCAGGGAAACATTGGTCCCCCGGACAAGGTTTTATTACCACCTTTAAATATCAACTTAGGCCTCATGAAACAATTAGTTAAGGCACTTCCCAAAGATAGCGCACGTTCAAGTACATGGTATCCAAGTTTATCGGAGGCAAAACTGAAAGTTTTTTTTGTTGGCCCGGATATTAGAAAACTCATATCCGACAAAGACTTCATCCGTTCAATGACTCCAACTAAAAAATAAGCTTGGGTTGCCTTTACTGTGGTCATCAAAAACTTTTTGGAAAACCATAAGGACCCAAAGTACAAGGAAATGGTGGCAACAATGTTGAACGCGTTCCAAAAGCTTGGTTGCTCCATGAGCTTAAAAGTCCATTTTCTCAACGCACTCCTCGACTATTTTCCTGACAATTTGGGAGCAGTGAGAAGAGCAGGGAGAACGTTTCCATCAAGATATCAAAGAAATGGAACGATGGTATCAGGGGAACTGGAGTGTTACGACGATGGCAGACTACTACAGGATGATGTATAGGGATCTTCCGGAAGCCACCTACAAGAGGAAAAGCTCAAAATGATGTTTGGATTTAAAAAAAGACGATTTCACAAGCAATCTGATTGAGTGTGGTGTTCATTTTGTCGTCACCTGTGCAAATGAGTTAATAGTGTTTCTGTAATTACATTACGATTTTAATGGTGTTTCTGTAAATGAACTAATTGTGTTAGGATATTGTTTCAACAATGACCACCCGTTTGTTCGAAAACCAGATGTCCCAGGACAAAACGGTTGTGATTCTTGGATTCAGAGCACACAAAACATACGAATTAGTTCACAAAACCGAAACAGCTGATGCAGACATGTGTTAATAATTACTATAAACTTAAACTTATCTTAAGTGTAGTAAGTGATTTCGTGTGCGCGAACGAACGAACTATGGCGAAAAAGGTTGATGTTTTGGACTTTACTAGAGAAGGACTAGCAAAATTCGAAAAAAGAATTAAAGCAGATAGCAACCCATCCTCAAATGACCCATGTTTGTTAAGATTGCAGGAAAAAATTAAAAAGAAGCTAATTAAACCAGCACGCCCAGATCAACCAGAGAAGAAAGAGACCTAAGACAAAAACACGTGGATGAAATATATGTAGAGTGGGAGAAATTACAACAAAAAACTCCCCGAACACTAAGAGCATTAAGGAAAGAGGCCGTGGACGCAGACGGAGAGAAGACGATTCTCAGACTGAGCAAGTTGAAGAATGAGAACACCGGAAGAGAATGAGAACACCGGAAGAAGAAGAAAGAACCAAAACACACAAACAGGAAAAGAAGAAATAAGAAATGCTTATTTGGAAGAAAGAATAGAGGAGTTAGAAAAAACCTTGGTGAAGTTGGAAAGAGAAAACAGCAGCCTGAAATAATTTGAAATTAAATTAGCAATATGGCAAACAAGAGTTGAGGAAAGAGATCGGGAGTTGGACAGGAATGAACGGACAATTAATGAATTAAAGGAAGAAGCAATACAAGGCTGTGTGAGAATAAAGAAGCTGGAAGTTACAATTGAGCAGATCAAGCAAAGAAGAATCGAGGCGGAAGGAAAGCTTACCTAGCAGGAAGAAAAAATACGAAAGGTATATGTGGAACACGGCAACCTAAAAGCGGCAAGGGAGGCGCCGACTCAGACACCAACGGTTACTTTTGCAGAAATGCTGAAAAAGGACAACTCTAAAATACTGAAAAAAGCAGGCTGATAGAATCTACTAAGAGGAATACGAAACCGACGATCATGATTAGGCTAAAACAAGGAGAAACGCTTAAGGATACAGGAATGAGGATAACTAGGTCTATACAGAGACAAGACAAAATTAACTTTTACGATGTCACTACTAGTGGAACTAAAGAAGCTAAACATTTATAAGAAATTATGGAAAGTTATCGAAAACTATTTTAAGGGCAGGTTGATAGAATTGGAGACGGCGGACGGCGTGGCGAAGATTCCAACTAAGAGCTGCCCTCAGGGATCAGTGCTGGGGCCTGTCTTTTGGGACCTGGCCTTCCAGCCTTGCTTGGAGATGTTGAGCGGGATGCAGCAGGTTGAAAGGGTGGTGGAATACGCGGACGTCCTGGCGGTCGTAATAAAGGGTAGTAATCGTCTTGATCTTCAAACTAAAGTCAACGAGATTATAGGGAAAATGACATTGTGGTGTAGAGGAAACAAATTAACAATATCATCCGATAAAACAAAATACGTACTATTTAAAGGTAATCTAAATTAAAACAGAGGACCAATAATTAAAGTAAATTTGAAGACAATAAAAAGATAAACTCATATTAAATATCTAACATTGGACAAAAGTTAGATTTTAGAAAACACACGACAATTGTTAAAAAATATGGCAGTCAAAATTACGCACATGTTAGTTAACATTGCAGTAAATGATTTTAAAATTCCTATGAAAATAATACGTATATACCACGATTCCATAGTAAGAGCAATTACAGGCTAGCCGCAAGCGTTTGGAGTCATTGACTCGATGATGTTAGACAGAAAATAAAAATTGATCGAGCACAACGACAGCTACTGCTGCGTCTATCATGCGCTTATAGAACTACTTCAATTGAGGCTCTCCAAGTCGCACTGGCTGTCCCCCCTCCATCTCCAAATTAAGAAATTAGGTGCTATATGTTGGCAAAAAAAACAAAAACAAAAGAAAGGTCAGGATAAATTAATTAAAATTCTACAAAGACCTGCAGAAAATATCTCTGAAATTAATTCAATAGTGATCGATACATGGCAGAACCAGTGGGACGCAACCGAAAAAGGAATATACTATTATTCCGAGTATTGAGGAACGATTGGACATGGAGCTGGAAGTTACGGCAGATTTAATTCATTATCTAACTGGCCACGGTCCCTTTCGACAGAAGCTGCATCAGATGAATATTGTCGAAGACAACTTATGCCATACTTGTGGGGTCTTGGGCACCCCACAGCATATCGTTATGTGATGCCAAGAAACGGAGCATCTTGCTAGAGATGAGAGAGAGCTCCTGGAGGAAACTCCCGTCACAGAACTCCGGACTGGTGGCGGCCCTCAGGAGACTAACAGATAGAATCTATAACTACTACAAAAGGAAATTTACTAACAGCGTGGACCGCACCGCACAGGGGACAAGATAAGGGGGAATAATTTAACACCTTTAATAGCAAGCTGATGAGCAATCGTGTCCGCGCAACGGCGTCGTGACAACCGAGTCTATTAAGAAAAAAAATAACTAACTGTGAAGTGAAATAAAATAAGAACGTTAACATAAACAGGATAATTGTGTCTGCTGGAACCCGGCAGAAATAGCGCCTTAAGGCGGAAACCTCAGAAGAGACGCTTAAGTGTGTGAGTGTGTGAATGGAAGAGGTAATGATGGAGATCTTAGCGAGTGAGGGAGTTCATAATTAATAATAGTGCTAATAAAGAAAAAAACGCTTATCTTCTGGAACCCGGAAACAAGAGGCTAGATGGAATAAGTGGAATGTGTGAGAAGAGAGTGCGTGAGTTAAGTGAATTTTGTGTATAATGTGGTAAATGGAAATGAGACTGCAGAAAGAAGAATCTGTGACAGAATGAGGAGGAAGAAGCAGAAACTACCAGGAAAGGATGGCGAAAAAGATTTTGTGGATTTACCAACGCATTCACGCGCACCTAATCCAATTTCCTATCTTGATACAGGAAGAAGAAGAAGCCGTAAGAAGAAGAAGCTCAAGTTATGTGTTTGTCCTGTCTCTGTCCCCCCTTGTTTGAGTCCTTAAACGTTATGTACTTTATGTATTTTTTCCTAATAAATAGAATACAAGTAGATAGGGTTTCCCAAGCAAAATGTCCAAGAATTGATACCAAAACCAAGAGAACATTCTGTACACCTGGCAAAGTCCGTCCCGCAACACCAGAAGTCTTAGACTGATGGAACACAGGAGCTTCTTGGAGTGCCGGAACTCCGGCAATCCAAGAATCTCTAGGGACATGCCTGCCCCAGAGCATGGAGAGCGAACATCTGCTCGTGATGCACGTCCCAGAAAGTGAACAACTTGTCCTGTGCAATGGATGCAAAGAGGCAGGGGTGGAATGCGGGTCCCTAATAAAAGATATCAAACAGTACCGGAGCGTCCTTGGTATTCCTGGGCACCTTGGGAGGTAAAGACGGACGAGTGTAGCACTGACCATCTCAACTCGTGTCGAAGGTTCTAGAATAAATGAAGCGCTACCTCCACACACCCCATGTGTCACTCACAGTGAGTACGCATTGCGCAGGGGATACCTTTACATTTTATTACCATCCCATCATTTACCTGACGCGACAGAGAAACCAGGAGAAATTCCAGGAAGGGCACCGCTGGGCGAGAACCCACAACTTTCCGAATGCGAACCAACATCTAAGTTATGGCTTCTTTGTAATTGTATATCTGCGGCAGAAAAGGTCTAAGCCAAGAAAATAAAAGAAAGAAAGGAAACTCTTGTTTACGAAAAAATAAGAATAAATATGTAAACTGTATTGTTTCCCAAATAAAAATAATATTTTTCAGGTTCATTTAATCAATGTCCCTCTATCTTCCTTCAACAAAAGAGATTGATTCTGGTTCACATTATTTATCCTTATTTTTCTTGGGAACAAAACCAAATCTATTTCCCTATGGTATTTGAAATGCACAAATAGTCAATTGGTGGTTGTGGGCTTGTGCATGCTACTGTCTTTGCGAAGATACGCACATGTTGTCGAACCCTTGAAAATGACCATCACATATGCTTGCTGTAACTGAAAAGCATGAGATTGATGACCTAAAAAAAACGACATTCAGCTTTTCTATCCTCACAAGAAACAAACTAAATTTCTAGACGGTGTAAACATTGTGAAGGAACAGGAGAGTAATAAACTAATATGTATTTCGAGACGACCCTCCTATTTCCCTCGCGCGGGATGAGGGTTGTTGGGCAATGACAGGGGACAAAGACAATGACAATGTCTTGTCTCTTTGCAATGACAGGGGAAGAGAATGCTATGACAAGAACTTTACTCTTCTACTAAAGTCCAAGTAGTTTGGCAAAATTTCAGAAGAGGGCACCATGATTGACGAATTGAAGCGCCTCCATTGACTAAATATCAAACTGCATCTTATGATCTTCTATCATCCTCTCCACAAAAACCTTAAGGAAGATCCTGACCGCTACGTTTCCCATTCCTTCCTTTACCATATCCTGGTCCGATTAAAAGATGCTTAAAGAAGTTATACTTCAATTCCATTCAACAAGAGGCAATTCAACACAATCTTTTTTTAATCAGATCATTTATTGCAGTACTTTTCTATATTTTGCACAAGAACAAAACAGAATGGAGCGCTACATACAGCGTATACTAAGAATAGCGCTTTAACATAAAACTTCTTTTGATTTTGCAACGATTCTCCCTCACAACGCAAAAAGACGCTAACCTAAAATAAATGGTTCCTTCCCCTGTGCAAATAACAACTACTACACCAAATACCACGCCCAACTGCTACCCCCAACAACGGGAGACGCGCGGGACTTTTCTCCCCACACCACCGGTTTTCGTGCGAGATCACTTCCTCGCTTTTAGGCGCGATTGATTTTTCATCCGTCAATTCATAGGTGGCGCTAGTTTGCACAAGAATCAATTGAACGGTACACAGATAGAGACTGCGAAGGATAACTGTCATGTATCCTTCGCAGAAGAAGGAAAAAAAGGGCACAAGGAACGAAGAAGGGCTGATATGGACAGTCCTTAAGATGGGGAAGTTTCCGGCAGGAAAGGAAATAGGAGATGAAGGATGCGGTTAGGATTTGCTCTAGATCTTATGAAAAGTTTTGTTAAGAGTATGAACCGAAAGATGAGGTCTTTAAGTACTTAAGAGAAAAGATTTCCTCGATTAAGTGTTGCCCACAGATTCGACATCTATTCAGAAATCAACAGTTCAATTAAGTTCTACAAGGTGATGAGAAAGCTGCGCGGGAAAGCTTCAAGAAAAGTGTTTGTTCACAGTTTTTGGGTCGACACCGAACAACAAACTACAAAGAACTTGTGACTAATTTGTTGTCATGCTACGAAAAACTAGGTTGCAATATGTCTCTGAAGCTCCACTTTCTTCATTCACATCTAGACTTCTTTCCCGAGGAACGTTTTCATCAGGATATTGCAGCCATGGAGAAGAAATATGAAGAAAAGTGGAGTCCTACCATGATGGCCGACTACTGTTGGACTATATTGCAATAGATGATCTAGATGTAGCCTATAGAAGGCAAACCAAGCGAAGACGCTCAAGATAAACGTAAGAAGAATCTGCCATGTACAAGGGATTTATCCTTGAAAATTTTGCAAACATTAAAAGATAGTTACTATCTGAACTTTTACATTGTACGGTGCTTTTCTCATTGTGAAATTTTTGGGTTATACTCCGTGTATCTGTATTATGTCAGTCCTTATTTCACTATACATACATTATTTCATGGTTATCCTACTTTTGTCTAGAAAAGAAAGGAATATTTGTACATATTTTTCTAACGTTTTAAGGTTAATACTAATTTTTTTATTACTGAATTTTTCATGTTTATCTACGTTGTCCATTATTGTTTAATTTTCTGTACTGCAATATTACACAAATTTCTTCTACTACCACCATTTGACACATGTTATGTCATCTTGATTTGCGCATTTTAAAATTAATGTACAAAGGTATAGAAAATTTTGGGTTAGTGTACTTTTAATTCTATCTAAATTTGTCACCTTACGATTAAATGAATGTAAAGAACCTTAATTCTAGCAATTTACAAGGATTTTGGTTAAATGTTTACTCATATTAAGTAAGTATATTTGGAAATATATTGATACTATTGTACAAGGAAATTTTTCTCCGAAACTAGAGCTACGTATATTCGTATATTATCAAATCCTCTCATACTGTGCTCCAATGAGTGTAAAAATCTAAATTTAAATAATTTACACACTTTCAATCAAAATTTGTTGAACAGTGTAATTTCTGTATGGGAATATTTTCCATATTTCTTTTCTATCTTATAGTACATTTTCTTCTATCTATTGACCCTTTTTGGAGGAGAGATGAATTCTTGTGTAGTGTAAATACATATCATGAATTTTTCAACCTTCCATATATCATCCGAACCCATATTTTTTAAAAAATATTATGTCCTGAATGTTATTCGAAAAAAAAAACTGCTTGTTACCACCGACAGTGAAACACTCAAGGAACAGTTCCAAAGCCTCTCTGACTCGCATACATAGGGTTCGAAGGAGGACATTCTTCTTAGAACAACTGTGGATGTCTTCTTGCAGGAAAAGGAGAGTCTCTTGCTACATCTGAAGTAGAGGAAAATCAGCAATTGAATCTCAGAGCACGTCCCTCACTGCTCTTCCGTTTCAAATTACACACAACACAACAAGGCTACAAAATGACGTAAGATTACGTCCTTCTGAGACTATTACAGACTACATGAAAGTAATGTGTGTGTGTGTTTGTGTTTACAGGGAAAGAGAGAAGAGGACCAAGAGGGGAAATGAGATAATATGTGTGTTTATGCTTTAAGTGTACTTGTGGATATATGTATGTATGTTTGACATTCAGCACATGTAAAACACAAACATACTCCAATATTTGCTCAATTTATACCATTCGTCCTTGTGTTACGAAACCAAATGATGACTTAATGTTAATGTAAGAAAGAAATGTTTTTGACAGCATTCAGACATTGTATATTTGATTTCATGCCAATATAGGAAAACAAATATCATTTACGTTCGGCCGATAGCAGCAGGTTTTTAAAAGTTTTTATCTTTTTTTTTTTTTTTTTTTTTTTGCTTAAAGTAAAACTTTTGCTTTTTGCTGCATCTTATGCGTTCTATTCTTCCTCTTTTCCCGTTAAAAATTACTGGAATGGCGCAGGTATGCTTGTGCAAGAAATAATGTGACAATTGTGGTTCTCCGGATGGTACAAGGCAGTTTGCGCGCTCTTGTAGCAAGTGGAGAGATGTGCTTTGTCAATCATTCACGAGAGAAATGCTGCTAAGTGACTGCGGAAACGATTGAAAGTTGCAATGAATTTACTGGATAAGTCTCGGAATCTTGTGGTTGGAAACTGCAACTTGACAATACCTGGTTGCCACATGGCTTTGACAGGGCAGGAGTTTTCAGCTGAAAAACAGCTTAGTTGTGCTGCTGAAAGCCCTGCTCGCCTGATCTGATACTTGCAAACATTTGGCTGTTTCTTTCTCTGAAGATGGGGCTCCAGGGTGAACGTTCACCAACAATCAAAGACATCAAAGCTAATGCGACCTCCGTGCTGCGGTTTCTGTTTTGAGGAGGCTTTCGAAGTGCTTCCAGCAATGGCAGAGACGGTGGAACGGCACTTCTTTCCAGCAGATATAGTATTGCAAATGACGGCGCTTGAGGAAGATAAATAAATGACACGGATGAGAGATGATTGAAAACAGTATCGCAAGTAACAGTGTCAGACATGTCAACTCTCATGCAAAATGCGCTAGTCACACGCGTTCAAGCATCAGTTCATTAATCACGCAAAGAACATGCAAACTCACGCCTTTTGAAAAAAATGCAAAATTTAAAGCTCACGCTATAAAGTGAAGTAAAAACAAACAAAAAAAATGACTTTCTGCAGTGGCAGCATTCAGACAAGATAGCTAAAGTATTATTAGGTACGCCCTTAACATTACGCACGCTGATGTTCAACTGCGGACTCGCCTTCAATGACGTCACGGTTTGGACACCTGTTGTAGTTTCTCTGCGTGGGCTAGATTATCACAGGACGCTTTACTGTGAACTTTAATAAATTTATTTCGTGTATATATGCGTATTATATATTTTATTGTGTGTATATAAATTGTACAATGTACATATGTGCTTAAATGATGAATAATAATAATAACAAATGTACAATTGCAAACTGTAGAAATACAGAACTTAACAATAAAGATGTTAGATGTCACGCTTTTTCCACAGATGAAAATACGAGGAAGGAGTAGATTTTGGTATGAAAAGGAAAGGACAAATTCAACGCAAATAACTCGAAAATTTATTACGTACACTTCCTTCCAGAAAACTATGCAAGAGATACGGTCTGTCATTAAATTGGCCTTTAAGGAAAAGTTACGAGCAGGTGTCACTCCACATATGGATATTTTTAACTGGCATTGATACCGTTCAACTTGTAGAAGCAAAACTGCAAATAAGGTGTAACTGTACTACCAACCACTTAGAAAAATATTTAGTGCAGGATCGTTTGTTTTGCGTATTTTGTCATTTGAAATATATACAAACGAAATATATTTAAATATGAATGTTATTATATGTATAAGCTGAGTGATAATAAATGGAGCTCGTTCAGCAATTGGGAAGATCTGGATTGGAATCTTTGAACCGTCCGTCCTAAAAAAAGTTTTCCTGACCTACAAGTAAAGGCCGGGATGGTACTTTATCGCCACGGCCGCTTCCATAATCTACTCCTTGGATATATAATAATAATTTTTAAAATTGTATAAATTTATTTCTTCAACAACTTTATATTGACGACATGTCAACTCTCACGCAAAATACGTGAGAAACAAAAAATCCGTTAGAGATTCTGTGGTTTAGAAGATTCAACGTCTGTGTTCTGTGGTTGAACGTTCGTGTTGTAACTCTTTAGAATGTTGTTTAGTTTCTCAGTAAGCTCCCGCATTTCCTTCCTTCCAGATTGGCAACTCTCCCGCCTTCGAACTTCTCTAGGTTCGCGAATCTGATAGGCCCACATATGTCGGTTCAAACATGCCATAGTTTCTGGTCGTGTTATGTATTGTAGCTGACAAAAAATAATTGAAAAATTATGTATATAATTTTTTCCTCTCCGAAGGAAAAAAGGTTATAAACCTCCATTTTCTTGTATGTTATTGGCAATATTTCGAGAATGTACACTATACATGGGCATACATTTTATTTTATGTTCAAGCAGGAGTACATTTTTTTTTATCCCGATACGCTTTCAAATCGATGACCGAAGTAATCGCATAACCAAAGGAATTACGTCAGCGCTTCCAAAGTCGCGAGTTCGAATCCTGCCTTGGGCCTGTATGTTTATGGATTTTAATAAGCGTTGCACTCGTATAATCGTGACAGGCAGAAGGTGAAAGTCACTAAAATGGCCCATACATGCAGTTTTGACGTTTCAGCATAAGTATAACTCGAGGAATATGTCTTTCTGTTTCTCATTTCACTATAATAATAATTATTATTAAAATTCTAGGAATAACATTTATTTATTATTTATTTTTATTTTTAATATTTTCGAACACAGTCCAAAAGTAATTATACATGGGTGTTTAACAACAAAATTAAACGATAAAAAAGTTAACAAGGAAAGAAGATGGCATGGTCAAAACGAAAGTACCATTCCGGCAGTTGCTTTCAAACACTGATGAAGAAAAAGGAAAATTCCCACTTAGGATGGTCTGTCCCGAGATTTCGGTTGGATAGATCCGCTTTTGGTATCAGCACATTTCCATGGCTCAATAGCACTCGGTTAATTAGAATAATAATGTATGTAATTATGTAAGTATATATGTATTCATTTACATGTTATTAACAGCTTGTTAAGTTAATATAGCACGGTAGGAATACATAAAATTACAGGAAAGAATAAATAATAATAATGTATTTTCAGTAAAATTATGACTGTTTTGAAAAATAAAACAAATACGAGTGAAATATAGCAAGGAAAATAAATGTCAGCAATTGTCTCAAATACTAATTTATTGATTCAAAATACCCAAATGTTGTTCAGTGACACGTTAACATTATTTTAGTTACTGTTATCTTGTGCAAAGATTGGGTTTAACTAGTAAAAAGATAATTTCTTTAAGTTTTGACTAAGAGATGTCAGGCATGCGGTGCATTTCATTAATTGTAAATGTTTTAATAATTATTTGTTTAAATTTAAACTTTTGTTAGTATTTGTATTTGTAAATTACATACAATTCATTTTAGTATCCTTCTAAAGGAATCGTTTCTTATTAATACCGTTAATAAAGAAAATAATTAGATTCCACATAGCAAATTGCAAGATTTTATTGAGGCAGAATAGCTGCAGGGAAAGAAGACTGTATCCTGAGTCCAAACGATGACGTAACTCGCGCCTCAACCAATGAGCACTTTTTTCCGCGTAACATTCGTAAGGGCTCTCCCTGGACGTAGTGGTAGATGTATAGTATGGAGAAGAATTGTTCAACTGAACAGATCGTAAACGTTTTCAATAACTTTAAAAACGGTTGGTTTAGTTTAATTTTTCAATTAGGATCTATTCTGAAAACTGAAATAATACTTGTTTACGCGTTTTTTTTTTTACAGTACTTTCGTGACAATTAACGTCTGTATTGTAACTTTTTGGTATGTTTTCAGTTTCTCCCGCATTTCCCTCCTTCCAGGTTGGAAAACCTCACGCATTGGCACTTCTCTAGGTTGACAAGTCTGCAGTGTTTAGATCTGGAATTTCCAGCATTGCCGCATCTGACGGTATCGCTATTAGTCGATTCTCTCTCATACGGAAAGAGTTCTGAGTCAATTATACTCTAACTTAAATTTCAATAAATGAAAAGTTTAAAACAATAATCTGCATTTCCTTACGTAGTTTAGGAATCATAAAATGATTGAAAAGTTAAAAACCCAATACAAACATTTGATACAGAAGAAGCACAGTAGGTTTTTATTTCTCATATCGTTTTATATACTAGGGGAACTCGGAAATTTCAGACATTGGTTGAAAGGCAAGTGCCAAAATAGTTTCATTTGCAAGAAATAAAAGTACGTTAACATTACTTAAGACTCCATCTCACGTTATTGCGAACTCATCTGCTTCGGAGTGAAGGTCAAGGGAGGTTTTAGGAGAGGTTAGTCTCTTGTCAATTACATTGGTCGCTGTGTCAAACTTGTGTGCGTTGCCAGTATCCTTTATTTTCCCGATTATTGATAAACATAATTTTCTCGGTTTCTTTAGGTATTCTTACAATGCATTTACAACATTGTAGCTTGTAGAGTCGTCAGTCTCAAATATTTATCTACAATAATTTAGCAAGAAACTTCATTAGGCGCAGTGTTCATTAAACATAGCATTGTTTCAATAACGATGTTTCTCTTTGTGTACTGCCAACACTATTTACAATCCTCTATACAGCCAAAATATGAATGCGCCGAAAACAAATAGTTCTATACTGTACTGGTTCTGAATTAGGAACAGAACAACATAAAGTAACTTCCATTTATTTATGAACGTAAACTTATAGTAAACATGATGGTTCGTTTTGGCTCAGCCTAAAACATTGACAATTATAAGCACATTACCCCCCTTCACTTTCACATTTCTCTTCTCCGCCTTCTTAAGGAAGGGTAAATTGACGAGTAAACATTTCTGTAGCAACTTCAAATTTCAGTCTCTGTAAATACGTACCAAAAGAACCTCTCTCGCACACAAAAAAAGCAAAGTACAGAAGTATGCGGAATTCCCACCTCCGTTCATGTTTCCTATATTATGAGAAGTCCAAGTTTACAAATAAGTATTTGACAGGTAAGGGAACCTTCAAGACGTAAATGCCACTTAGACAATGTAGGCACATAAGAAATTATTGAAGGATGTACTTCAACTTACTTAGATCATTTGTTAACTGTCCGTAGGAAGTTAGGTTCAATTTACAGCCAACCCTAAACAAGTTAAATTATTTGTGATAATTTTATAAAGGTGAATTCTAATAGCTTCTTATATTTATTTTCCTGGAAATGTAAATATAATATCTGGAGAGACAATTAACAGAAGAAATGAAAACTCCAGATGGGGTCTATAATGACCAATACCTTACTGTAATTGAATAATTTCAGAATAATGTTATTTTGTCTGCTACGTTAGAAAACAAAAATTAATATATTCCTCAATTTTTCCATTTCCAATAACACACGTCATTTAGTCGATGCTCAATAAGACAAAAGAGTTAGCCTTCGTTCTTTGTTCAACACGCAACAGTACTAAAGAACTTGAGTAAAGATGTCTTGAAATTTATAACTTGGAACATTTCTACCAAAGACCATTTCTAAGTCTCGTAAAAGTCTTCTCCGTTCTTAACGATCCCAGTAAGACGCTCTTAATTAAACAGAATTCATAAATGCAGCCTTTATAGGACGCCCATTAAATTTCTACGATTGTAGAAGCTTTGAAATGATTGTGTTAACTTATCCATTAGTTGAAATTTAAGCATTCATCCTAACAGAGATAATTAGGGACAAGAAGTGTTATTTGGATGCCCTGTTACTACAACATTATGCTAGGCAGCACACACAACTTCGTTTGAAAATTAAAAAATGTAAGCAAACGCTACAGAAGGAAGAGATTAGGATAATCAATAAATTGCAAATAATATATGTTACATGTTAACGTAACGGAAACTGGATCGACATTGAGGAGACACGTGAATTTAAGTCCTCTTCATGACCATCCTCACTGAGGTCTTTTGGGCTTTCCACAATCACACCGGGTAAATGTTGTAATGATACCTTGACTAAAAACTTGGTTGCCCAATCCTTTTCTCCAGGAAAGTGATCGCCAAGGGACGCCATCGTTCAAACTTCTTACTACCTTTGATCATGACTGCCATTCCAACATATTAACATAGATCAATAATCATTCAATAAGATATTCACTTTAATAGTGAGAGTCACTTCATTGTGGTATGAATGATAAATGTATGCTGGATTACTTGATCCATGATATACATTGTAAAGCAATGTTGTAAAGAATAATTATAAGTTATGTCCCTAGTTTCAAAATTTAGTGGTCACTAATAGTGATTACTAACAAAAGTGAAAAAAATCAAGTATACAACTCTTTTAAGAGTGTAGATCGTCACGTACAATTCTTTGCTATTAACGTGGGTAGCGCCCATGGCATATCATCAAGCTCAAGTCTCAAGTAGCACACAAATGTGTTTTGAACGTTGATTTTTTGTTTATTTCTTTGATTAACCGTTATCCATTGAAAAAGTACGTTAAATTTTAAATCATATCTCAACAAAGACTTGCTATTGTTGATAAGATGTTAGTTCAACGTGGATTCAACTGTTATTTTTAAGTATGATATAGATTTCGTTTCATGGGATTCTTTCTAATTTAATGGAATAAAAGTTTTAGTTAAAAGTTCATTGAATGCCATTAACTATTATTTTGTGTCCTGTTTTGCATGTTGAATTTCACTATGTTTCAAAGAAAATTTGATTTCGTTGATAGGACGTTAATGTGATGTGCTTTTAACTATTATATTGAACTGTACCTTAGATTATCTTTCCAAGCTAATTGTTTAAAAAATGTGCTTAAAAGCGAATAGAATAAAATTAACTACGTTTCTCATGTTATCATTTGCATGTTGAAAGCAGATTGAATTTTAAACTATATATCAACGAACATTTAACTTTGTTAATATTGTGTTAATGTGAAATATATTAAACTTTTTTTTCAATTATCACATAGATTTCGCTTTATATTCGTTT
This sequence comes from Lepisma saccharinum, assembly GCA_022664845.1. Classification (NCBI taxonomy): domain Eukaryota; kingdom Metazoa; phylum Arthropoda; class Insecta; order Zygentoma; family Lepismatidae; genus Lepisma; species Lepisma saccharinum. The sequence goes on along the minus strand of JAGDQP010007429.1, from coordinate 48,719 downwards.
TTCTAAGACAGCATATTACAGTTATTGAGATATAGAAATTTAATATTACAGCGATGTTCAAAGTGTTAAAGAAGGAGAAATGCACTTAACAAAGAAAGAGGAAAAGTATTCTTTATTCTTATTCTTTCATGATGGTAAAACGACACGTCTGGATTTGTGGCTACTGCATTCAAGACTGACATTTACATCTTCGTTACATAAAAGTGGATAGTAAAAGAGTAGTGGCTATCAAGGCGACTTCGTGGATGAGTGACCAACGTGTCGAGCTGCCAACGACGAGAGTGGAATGTTCCAACTTCGAATCCCACAGCAGACGGTGGGATAATTTACTGTTCGAAAATTAATACTGTATTTCACGATGAAAGCAACGGACAAAATGCAGCTAAATGTGTGTACAAATACATAACAACAATGCTCTGTTTTGGTAAACTGAACCGTAACCTACGAGAAAGATATTTTTTTCGTAGGTTATGACTGAACCCGTTTCTTCATCGCCCGCGTCTTAATTTCAACTTGTTTCTTCTCAACCATTATTCAACGTCAAATAAATCGTTGAACAAGCGAACATTTCGGTACATTTACAACGATAAAACTACGTTTCGGTACGAACGTTTAATCCACGTATTTTCAACGTATTTGTGCTACTGGGTGTAGTGCTAAGAAAATTCCGGAAAACCTCCATGAGAATTGAGAGCGTGAGTACAGTAAATGATGTCATTGGTGTATTTCGTTTTATGTCAAACTTCCACATGACGTCATTGGATGAACTACTTGATTTTGGTTGTTCTTGTTTTCTCCCTTTTCTAAAACAGTGTTATGCTCTTGTCTTTTCAGCTATAAGAAGATGTTTATATTCTTGTCAACTACGGTTTTTTTTAGATATTACACATATGATTCGGAAGATGACCCACATTATCTGAACAGGGCATGAGAAAACGCCGGTCGGAATATCTGATAGCAATTTAGATGATGTATGAAGTAAACGACTGGATACAAGAGGATAGGTTCACAACCTATTATATCAAGTAGGTATGGTTTTGTTCTTTTTGCATGCTTTCTGAAAGATGCCAAGAGCGTTCATGACAGGAGAACCTTCGCTATTTTTATTCGATGTATGTTGAATTTGTATTTGGTTTTATGGTACAAATACAGTTTACTGCTTCCTTTTTACACATTGAATTATCGAGTCTGATTGATTCTAGTTTGAGACAAGATAATCTCGAATACTTATTCGCACGTTAAGATTTATATCATCCGAACTCATTATTCAAATTTTACTACAGTGAGAAGAACTTGAATTCGTGCCATCTCTCCAGTTCTTATTTGAAGTTCCCACCCGTAAAAACTAAACTAGGAGGACCGGCTACAAATAAAACTAGTTTTATTATCATTTAGTGGTTATAAATAAAACTATATTACCTTAGCTGTACTTGTGAAATTTGAGCATTACATTGCGGTATTGTGTTTTTGGAAAGAAATGATTTTCGAACTTTTCTACTTTTGACGGTGTTTCGAACTTTCCTACCAGTTTGTAGGTCACGTGAAAAAGGCATATACACAAACTTGGTATCAATCGAACAAGCCTACATATAAAACAATATTGAGATTCTGATTTTTCTTCCGTGAATTATTAAGGAAGGTTTTGGAAAATACACAGCTCCACAAGCATAAGATATAATGTGTACATGGTTTATAGAGTTATAACCCTTTTCCTGTGTTGTTCAGTTCTCAAAGCATGCCTGGGTACAAATTACCTTCTTTGGATTGTCCTTTCATGTTCAGTTTCGATACTAAATTTAAAAAGATTGTTGTAAAATATTACTATTGGCTTTCTACGTGACATATTGTCACATAACCTAAATGAATAATTTGATTGTTTAAAATTTAAAAGGTATGACCATACACGCCTGCCGTAAGATAACATTGAGTTCAGTCGTTATGAAGCAGCATGTCAGAACATTTTCAACATGCAATTTAAAGTAAATTGATTCATATAAAAGGGACTCAATATAACCCTATAATAAATAAATAAACTATTGACTGCAGTGGCGCCGACGTGAAGAAAACATTGAGGGGGCTCAGTAGTCGAATTGTATGTTAAAATGAATTTTACAGGTGGAGACTTCAAGGAAAAATAACTTCATTATTACTCTACTGCACTAATTATACGTTGTACCAATGTGTTTAAACTATAGTACACTCTTTTTTTAAGTTTGAAGTAGAAAGTCTTCCCAATAGTAATCGCACTAATTAATATGCTAAATAACAGCACTCGTTTTGTTCTTATAACAAATCGCGCCATCTTTTATATATAATTAAATTAGTTCACCCGCCAATAAATAAATAAAATAAAGCACTACAATAAACTTAGACACTGCTAAGGTCATCTTCTTTCATATCACAACCATACAACGCTATAATATTGTTACGCGCGTTCGCACAAAGTAAGTGACACAGAAATGCATCAAAAAAGGGTTGTCGGCACATCTCAAACTTTTATACCTAAGATAAAACGTTCTCTTTTTTGCACTAAATTCTCGCACTAACGTAAATCGACGTATGCATGTTTTAAATGCACAACAAACACAATAGGTCTCCCGTGCATTTGGCTGGCAACGCGATCAAAGTCGGTAGTTTCTGTATTTTTGGCCTTTTGAGGTCAAAGATTTATTGAGAGGAAGGGATGGTATTTTGGTGACGGACAACTGCATCTTTAACTTGCACTTCGTTGCCACTATGCAATAGCAATTAGTACGATTAGTCGCACGTAACGTGTGTTTTCATAATCATAAGAAGTAATCATATTTACTCGAATATTATTATATTTTTCATTGTTTCTGTAACGTCACCTCACATCCTACGAGATGCCCATATTCTAGTATGAGACCTCTTAATCATTTAAATAAAGTTACCTTTCGGAATTTATGTAAAATGTATTAATGAAATATCAGCGGAAGCTTATGACATATATAAATCTTTAGTATACCTATATATGTTCATAGAATATTATTTTAGTATAAATACTTTTGACACATACTATAACCACCAAAGACATTATACATAATAAGAAGTAATACCAAAGATTTACGAGATTTATAAAAAATAATTACCACATTATGTAAAACCTCTATGGATGACAGTCTAATGTTATTGTAATATCTATGTCACGTACCTATATAAACAGCGCAAGTTGTATCTAAAATCAGTTCTGTTAGAACTCCTGAAGTGGACGGAGTTCTTATAAAGACGCTAAAGAGAACCTTATTTGCTTTGGTTTTATTTGTTGTCTTTGAAGTTGTATTTGAATTTTTCCACAATAACTCGTTGTCCAGCAAACCTGCAGTTGATTAGGATACTGTCATTTGGATTTTATTTATGGTCTTTAGGCATCTAAGGCCCAGGCCGGGATAGGGGAGGAAAAATAATTTGGGAAGGTGACGGCCAGGGTCTACCAGGTGCGTAAATGTGAAACCGGAATTTATGTACAGAAAAGACACAGTGATTGGATGACAATGCTAAGAACTATTTTATTCGAAGTATTGACAATCGCTAGCAATACATTTCTGCCATCGTTCCGGCAATGTGTGGATGCCACATCAAAAAAAACTGTGCCTCTTGTGCTGCAAACCAGTCATCAAGCCATTTTCGTAAGATGTGAAGCGCTGATCAGCAAGTGCGTGTCCCATGGATGCAAATAAGTGAAAATCGGAAGGCGCAAAGTCTGGTGAGTAAACCGCATGCAGAAGGATTTCCCAGCCAAACGTCGCAATCGTTTCCTTGACCGTTTTTGCTGTTTGGGAGGGTGCATTATCGAGAAGCACAATCACTTTGTTGTCTTTGGTCATATTCTGGTCGTTTTTCACGCAAAATTTGATGCAAAATCAATCATTTTTTGTTGGTAACGTTGGGTATTAACGGTTTCGCCAGGTTTCAGCAGTTCATAATAGATCACTCCCTTCTGATCCCACCAAACAATAAAGCATTGTCTTCCGTCCATAGCAATTTGGTCTTGCAGTTGATGTCGCCGGTTCTCCTGGAGTTACCCATGATCTTTTACGCTTAGGATTCTCGAAATAGATCCACTTTTCGTCAACAGTCACAATTCGATGGAGAAATGATTTCCTTTTGTACCTGGAGAGCAGAATTTCGCAAGTGGTTTTTCTGTTTTCCTGCTTTCGTTCAGTCAATGCACGTGGAACCCATTTTCTCACCTTCTGAATCTTGCCCATGGCTTTTAAACGTATGGAAACTACTTCTCGTGTCACATTTAATTGATCCGCATGTTGTTGAGTTTGAGCGTCAAATTCATCCAACAAAGCATGCAATTCGCTGTCTGCAAACTTTCTCGGTGGTCTTCTACGTTCTTCGTTTCTCACGTCAAAATCGCCACTTTTGTAAACCACTCATAGCACTGTGACTTACCAAGAGCATGATCACCATAAGCTTCGACAAGCATGCGATGCGATTCTGCAGCAGTTTCCTTCAAATTGTAACAAAAAAAAATCAATACTCTCCGGACATCGTAGTTTGTAGGTACAAATTGCGCCATGTTCAACGCTATTATACGCTACACTATGACATAAAACATGTCTGGTTGTGAGTTGCAAATCGTTTCAGCAGTCAAGACAAGCAAGTGGCACAAAGGACGCAGTTTTACGGTAACCATAGTGACAGTTTACGCTGTCTATGCACAAATTCCGGTTTCATATTTACACACCTGGTATGTTGAAGGTACCTTCCCGACATTTGCCTGGTATGGCTGAGGAAAAAACCTGCATTCGCCACTGTAATACAGCAGCCAGAGCACAAGAAGCAATACAACGTCAGCATAGAAAATCTCGAAAATGGCAGGCTTCATCAGTTTTCTCTTCAGCAACATGTTGAAAGGTAACGCTATATCAAGAAATTTTTAATCTTTCTTTTTTATTAATGAAAGAATTTAATCATAGAGTATTATGTATCAGTAGTAGAATCGACGGGGGGTGAAGGGAATTTTCTAATAGGGTACATACTCTGAAATGCTGTATTTTATTTCTGCGGGATATACTGTAATTATGTCAAACAGGGCGTCTTGTGACAACGGGGTGACTTGAGACAGCTGTATAATTTTAGAACTTACAGTTAGCCACATGGATAAATGATACAAATTTCGCACGCGATCGTGAGTTGTTGCATTGTGGTATGTACGACAAGTATTCTGAGTGAAGAGGTTACATGTCATCTACGTTTATATGGCTTCTAAAAGTGTACCATTGTTGAGGTCAAATTCTGTAAGAAAAGTTAATTGTTGAAACTTTCATCTGTGGGTTCTATAACTAGTTCCGTCGAAAAATAAATTCTATGTGTATAAGTTGAACATACATCGTATAGAGAGCAAATGAACAGTTAGTGTTTTATTGCAGTTTTTATGTGATTGCAGGCTGATTTACAGTTTAGGGAGTACCTCACGAAGCCAAGAATATTTTACCTACCTTCTTCCTCACATTGGACTGATTATATTGTAGATTTCCTGAAATTGGCTAGATTGGGCGTGAGTACAACAAAGCAACATAGAAGACGAATTGATGTTGTACCTGGGAAGAGTGTTGGTGAATATTCAAAAAGTGCTAATGATCAAGAAGAGAACATGATGGAAAGTGAATTTTCTAATTTGGATGAGGCCCTACATCAAAGGTTTGTCCAGGTGGTCTGCTCGGTGTTACACTCTCTGCACTGGAAGTGGAAGTTAGTACAGAACTGTGTTAATTATTTTACGTCACTGTGTCTGTTCGTGCAATCCCGTGCAGTTCTCGCTCGAACGGTCTCATGCTTATTTTATTCTTCCAGGAAGTAACGTCATCTGTAATCCCTTCTCTCACACATACACAGAAAACGCAGCACGACTCTCAACTGTCTGCACCCATCTGCACTCGTTGCCGAGTCGGGACAGAAAGCGTCTGCCTTGGATTACACTAGTTGCACACGTGCCTGCTATCCGAACAGTTGAAGTTTAACCTGCGCCACCCACTCGAACGGAAAAGTACGCACTAGTTCAAGCATGCAACCCGCTCGAAAAAACTGAAAGTTAACAGCAACAATGAAATTATGGAAGGAGTCACAAATGTTTCACAGTTGTTTCAGTAAAAGATACTAGTTCTCTCTTCAGTCTGGAGACTTTGGATCTGTCAGTTTTGAATCAGAACAAGGAAGTTGCTTGCGATATCTAGTCAGAATATTAACATTGAGGGAGATATTACGACAGCAAGTTTTGTGAAAGAAAGTGCAAAGGAGAAAGGAGTTTACATATATATCCAACAATAGAAGACGTACCTTCCTTCTATGTGCAAGATATTCTGAGCAAGTTGAACCCAGCTACAGTTTCAAGGCGCGCCGCTTTGTTTAATTTGTTCAAGTTTACTTAAAATTAATTTTCTAGTGTGTAAGTTCAATAACTTTAATTCACCAAATACCATACTGTATGTTTACATTATTGAAGTTTTGTACATTCTTTGTAATATTAGAAAACTATCTAAGAGTCCAATTTCTGTCTCAACTAATCCCAATAGCCACATCGTTTGAGACTAACCAAAGAATTAAGTTTATGTCTCAAGTCACCCCAACTAATGGGGTGACATAAGACAATGCGTTCCAATTTATAACCAAAGTGTTCCTGACGAATACATGTTGTTAATACTGTACCATATATCCAATCATAAATGAGTATTTGCACAAATCCACATCAAATATCCTTCGAAAACGAAATGTAAAGTGTCTAAACCTGAACAAACATTCAAAATCTGTCTCAAGTCACCCCGTTTGACAGTACTGGAAGCCTGCATACGAACGGAGTGGTTTAGAATATACTATCAAAGATACTGGTATCTTCTTTCGCAACTATAAAAATTGTGTTAATTTCGTTCGGAACTTCAAAGTTATGTTTCTATTCCCTCTCATCAGACGAATAGAAGGATAGTATTTAAAATAGAAACCCTGGCCGGTAGTTTCTCATTCCTTGCTCAAGAAGTTGTCTTTCCAACCGGGAGATTCTGTACCATTTTCTTAGACGGACAGTAACGAGTTCAGATCAACCTATAAATGTAAATAAAATAAAATAATTATTTTTGTAGAACCCTAAAATTTACGAATGCAGAAAATCTGTAATAATAAGTATACTGCGAGAAATGAGACATTATCAAGCGGGAATTTACGACCATCATGGTGAGAGACCATGGAAATACAACTTCTTGAGCAAGGAATAAGAAACTACCGGCCAGGGTTTCTATTTTAAATACTATCCTTCTATTCGTCTGATGAGAGGGAATAGAAACATAATTTTGAAGTTCCGAACGAAATTAACACAATTTTTATAGTTGCGAATGAAGATACCAGTATCTTTGATAGTATATTCTAAACCACTCCGTTCGTATGCAGGCTTCCAGTACCGTCAAACGGGGTGACTTGAGACAGATTTTGAATGTTTGTTCAGGTTTAGACACTTTACATTTCGTTTTCGAATGATATTTGATGTGGATTTGTGCAAATACTCATTTATGATTGGATATATGGTACAGTATTAACAACATGTATTCGTCAGGAACACTTTGGTTATAAATTGGAACGCATTGTCTCATGTCACCCCGTTAGTTGGGGTGACTTGAGACATAAACTTAATTCTTTGGTTAGTCTCAAACGATGTGGCTATTGGGATTAGTTGAGACAGAAATTGGACTCTTAGATAGTTTTCTAATATTACAAAGAATGTACAAAACTTCAATAATGTAAACATACAGTATGGTATTTGGTGAATTAAAGTTATTGAACTTACACACTAGAAAATTAATTTTAAGTAAACTTGAACAAATTAAACAAAGCGGCGCGCCTTGAAACTGTAGCTGGGTTCAACTTGCTCAGAATATCTTGCACATAGAAGGAAGGTACGTCTTCTATTGTTGGATATATATGTAAACTCCTTTCTCCTTTGCACTTTCTTTCACAAAACTTGCTGTCGTAATATCTCCCTCAGTGTTAATATTCTGACTAGATATCGCAAGCAACTTCCTTGTTCTGATTCAAAACTGACAGATCCAAAGTCTCCAGACTGAAGAGAGAACTAGTATCTTTTACTGAAACAACTGTGAAACATTTGTGACTCCTTCCATAATTTCATTGTTGCTGTTAACTTTCAGTTTTTTCGAGCGGGTTGCATGCTTGAACTAGTGCGTACTTTTCCGTTCGAGTGGGTGGCGCAGGTTAAACTTCAACTGTTCGGATAGCAGGCACGTGTGCAACTAGTGTAATCCAAGGCAGACGCTTTCTGTTCCGACTCGGCAACGAGTGCAGGTGGGTGCAGACAGTTGAGAGTCGTGCTGCGATTTCTGTGTATGTGTGAGAGAAGGGTATATAGTATAACACGCCACAATATTTTGCGGGAAATATTCCATAGAACTATTACTGGGTAGTTTGAGGTAAAACCTAGTACACTGCTGCTGCTCCATAACTAATCAAAAATATATCTCTGCTTCCTGTTTTTCTTTACAACGCCACCAACACCACCTGTTTCATTATTTTTACGTTTTTTTGCAAAGCGAACTCTTGTTTTCTTCACCGATCCTCCTACCAACACTTGATGAGCTTTATTTTTTTAATTACTTTTTGCTTCCTGCCAGCGTGCTTTTAAACCCTCTTCAGCGGGTCTATTACAATTTAGTACGTCTCTAGCTACATTAATTCTTGTACGTAACAGTGCTTTGCCAACAGTTTTTGCACCTTGTTTTAATAACGGAAATTCACTATGAAATAAACCACCTAGAAAACTACCAATACCATAACGTTCTTGGTATGGTGCACCTCTATATACATTATAACCCTTTGCCTGCTTGATGCGCATAATGTTGGAGTTAAGGATCAATTATTATTTTCTGCTATATACACAAATATGACACTAGTTTATAATATTGTGTTATTTTTATACCATTCTTTTTCAGGCATAGAAAAAGGTCTTATTTCCATTTTTATAACCACACACACACACACACATGTACACCTACGTCACCAACATTATATGCTCTTAAGAGAGGGCAGTATCGACTCCAACGTTTATGCTCTTTCAAGGGAATATTGTAATTCTAAATTACAAAATGCTTATCTTAGAAAATAAAAACCACACTCTGCAAGTTGGTGTGGTGAAACTTTCCATTGCCCTTGTCTTTTAAATGTTGCTAACCGTTCTTTAAATACGATAAGGAATCCATGAATTAAATGAAGCAGGAAAACCCTTCCAATTTACAAGTAAACGTTTACCTTTAGCTTCTAAACCTTTGTCTATTTCGTAAACTTTGGGCAACGGCACCGCTTGTATTTCCTCTTCGTAAAATGTACCATCAATCACATCACCATTTACATGCTCTAATACATAAACCTCTCTTCTCCTTATACTATATGTGTTTTATTTTAAATATTTCCAGAGTTCAATTTTCTTTGTAGACTTTTGCAAAATGTCATTTTGCCTTAGTAAATCGCACAGTATCACATTCTTTATTTTTTGTCTTAACACTGGCACTAGTCTATTACACACTTGTTGAAACGTATCTTGGTTCACAAAGCGGGTGGTAATTTGTGTGCTGCGTATGGCCTAGAATTATATTAGTGAACTAATCGGGGGAGCACATCTACGTAGCGGTAAGTCTTCACTGTAAAAGATTTCCACATTCTCTGCTTCAAACTGTACAAATTGGCCAATAAATTAGCCATGTTCGATGGGAAATTAATACACAGCAGAATATGAAACAAGTATTGTAAATTTAACGAAAGGAAAGCTTTACGAAAATCAGTAGAAAACAAATTAAAATTTGGAGTCTAGTGAAGATGGTATGCTTGTATTGCCTCTCGTAATCTGGCAAATAAGACATGGATAGATTTCGTATTTGCTACCCCCCTTGACTTTTTTCCAGGATTTCCGACATAAACGGTTATATTCGATGCATAATGGTTTTAGTAAGCAGTTTACAATCCGTGTTCAATAAGGATATTAATCGCAAGTTATATACTTTACGCGACATACCTTTTTTCGGTATCAAAATACAAATTGTTTGCGCATAATCTATTTCTACCAGTCTTTGGTTCAAACATTGGTTGAAAAGTCTCGTTAACATGGGTAACAATAGGGGTATAAATTTCTTGTGCTATCGGGGTCCCAAACCATCTTTGCCTTCTGAAGGATCTTGGTTCGTTGAATTTAAGGGCTTTAGGATTTCTTCTTCCGTAAAAGGTTTTTCTATATCTTGCTTCTGCACTTCCGTGATGCGGGCCTAATCTACTTGTGGATTCCAATAACTTGATTTTTGTTGATAGAAGTCTATCACTTTCACGAATTGCTTTATATCTTTGCGCCTGTTATTGTCTGCCCTGGCTGATCAATATATGAATTGAAAATTAGAAATTCTGAGCGTTTTCTCTCCTGTATTGTGTGTGAATAAGTTGGCTGTTCCATTATTCCTACTTGTTTAAGATTTGACCCAATTATTAAACCTTGTGACCTATTACTATGAATTCTCCGTAATTTACTTTGTATTTACTTGTAATCGGAAGTAACCACACTACGTCCTGTTTCACTAATGCCCTATAATATGCTAATAAAGCATGATAATGCTGTTGTTGTAATCGAAGTTGTTTATTATGTTGTTTACAAATTGAATTGTTTCAAATGTTTATTGTTTTCTAAACTAGAATCACCAACGTTGAAAGTTCATAATATGCTGTGTTTTTCTAATATGAAAATTCCAAAAGTTTGTCACCAATAATGTGTAATACGACTTTTCATATATTTGTTCGTTGCTCATCCAAATGGTAGAAAAATGTAAATGCGGTTTCTATATAACTTTTTATTTTTGCGAACAAAATTAAATGGTAAAAAAAAGTTAACCGTTCTAAGTGAACACTCTGTAGAGTTTTTAAGTTGAGACGAAACATATATCACATTTAAACGCGAAAAGCCTTACGCGTAAAAGTATGTTGCCCCACATCTGAAGGTTTCTGGGCCTTCCATACGTATGTCAACTGAAAATCATTATATACTTGGCAAAGTGCAACACTTATCTGTACTTTTCTAGTGACATTCATATCTCCTAGAATTATAAGTTTATATTTTTGTAGTTTTTGTAATTCTGGGGCAAGAATATTACCAAAGAAACTATCCCTTTTTTTCTGGTGGGAAACACTACGGGTATAGCAGCACATAATCTCTAAGTTTTTTTGTCACTAATGAGATCATTCTACCACTAGGATGTCAAAAATTCAAGATAAAAGTACCTGTATGTGACTGATCGTCTTAATTAATTATGGAATCATAACAATGAATGGTCCATTTTTGTTCCGTGTACTCTTGCACACAGGGAATCTGAATTTATTTCGCTTTAAACATTGTATAAAACTATCCCCTTTGGCAGGATGGAATGCATGGCATTGATTAAAAGTGCTGACTATTAACGTAGTGCACATGCTACTTCCTGCCATAATACATAGAAATAACACTATAGTCTCCATAGTGCTGATACTTTTTAGCCTTATTGATATTTATAGGAAAGGAAAATATATACTTTGTAATAAGCAGACCTTCTTTCGGGGACAATTGATTGAAAAACTGTTCTACTCTTAATCACTTTAGCTTCCGTTCTGGTCTTCGAGGTCTTCTGTGGAAGCTCAGGCGGTCTGTGACCTCGTTAATTGACCTCTTTTGTCTTTTTTCAGTTTTGCACGTTTCAATGCCCGTAGAAGTTTTTTTTTTTGTGTTTCTTGTCACTTAATTTATCTTCTGGCGAGAACCCTACAAATGACATAATGCCGCCAAAGACAGTTAAAACAAACTAAAACGGATGAAGCACATGTCTTCTACGATTACAATCAACTTTCGCTAAGTGTAGTAGAATTGTCTTGTTGTTCTTAGTGTTAAATTCTATCGATAGGGTCGCATTTGGAAATATGGCGCCCCTAGGCACTTAAACGGCCAGCCCCCTACCATCTATTAACCACAATTTGACCGCTACCAACACTTACACCTTTACGACCTTACTGTTATAGCGCATATTATGCTTTGCGAATTGCGTATAAATGCTGTGGCACTCATTGTCATTGAGATCACGACTCAAAGATTAGACGCTTTTTAACAATTCGAAACGGCTTTTATTTCCAATTTTTCGTGCTGCCCGTTTCAAACTTACAATAAATATATTTTCTTCTACTTAAGACATAAATTTTAATTTCTCCCTCCAAAATGTGGCGCTCTAGGCACGTGCCTAGTGTGCCTAGTGGCAAATACGGCCCTGCCTATCGAACCTACATACTGCGTTAATAACACAGGTTCAACACAAGTTTCATAACACAAGTTCAACAGAAATTCTATTAACAGAAAGATTAGTGATTTTATTAGGATCTATTTTACCGAACATAAGAATTCTGTATCAATCAGGATAAATAACACTGCAGTTACTAATGTAGAAAAATATTAACAGCTTCTTTCTGTTAAACGATTTTTTAAGTCTACTTCTCGATCATGATTCATAAGATCCAGATTTTCCCAAACGCATGGCCAAAGGAATTAAAACTTTTCACTACAAACCAAATTAAGAGAGACTCAAGAGGAAAGAAGCAATATTTGCATTATTATGTTGCAGCACAATAGCATTTGATATAATCATCTATTTAGGAAAAGGGTTACAAAATGAGCAAATTAAAAACCATATCCCCTTTTCGCTAAGTAATTACATTTCAGCTTATGCCACTTGATGTTGCATTCTGAACTTCCTCACAGCTGATTCTCGGTAACCGTTGCAAATTGGATAGAACTATTTTTGTTTAGCATCAGGACTACTAACAACTCGGGGAATACTACAAGTTTCTCCTGAATCATACTGTCTGTATACATATATTTGCTGTACTTGTCATGATCATAGCCACACTTTTAAATAATAAGCTTTTACAAATAAAGGTTCTCAACCTGACACGAAAGTGCATAAACCAAGTGGAAATCTTATGAGATGTTTCTTTTAAATATACTTATTAAACGGAAAATGACACTTAAATTCTATGTTCAAATTTGGCGATAGGCTTATCACACTAACAAAGTAGTTCGCATTTAATTAAATTCATCCGAGTAGGCTATCGTATATTTTGGTATGTCAACTCGAAGAATTGTTCATGTACGTAGAAGTCGTTTGTTTTCTTTCTCTTGAATATACGACACGAGTAAACCCATTAAAATGTAATTGTAAATTTATATAATAGTTTTAGTAATTTGCTTCAGTCTCCATGTTCCTCTGTAATGTTTCTGGGAGAAGTCACTGCAATTATCCTGAAAATCCGAGGTACAGATTAAAAACAATAATAATGCTGCTTTGTTTATAAAAATAGTAAATGTTTGGAATAATAGCTCATAACTTACGTTAGATGTTGCCTTTAGTGTTCGTTCATCAGTTCTACCTTCAACAACAAACAGTCTTCTTAATTAATTCTTGCTAGTTAAAGCTCTTACTTTTTTATATATGCATCAATTTCCTTCTATTGACTTTTAATTGCTAATTACAATTATATTACTTCCTTCATTAGCAGTACTTCTAAGTAAAAGGTCATCTGTTGCACCTATTATCGAAGTGAATTTGTAGTGTGATCGGATGAATAAAAATTGAAATACTTCTTAATAGAAATTAAGTGGGTTGACTAGCAAACAGCAGAGTCATACGCACCTGTATTACATTTACGATACTTCTATGCCACAGCTCTCTCTTGCTCTTTCTCTCAATCTACTTGGAATTCTGCGTGCAAATCAACAAATGACCCATAAAGTCAATTATTTAATTTTCTTAAGAAGAAACTTAAATACAAAAACCTTGGTAGCTGATAAAAGAAATTAACCACATTCCTACAAGTATAAAGTTAATTGCTTGTTTAATTATTATTATTATTGGGTACTATGAAGTAACTAATTATCATCGGAATTTAATTAACACTATAATGTGCTGAACCTGTGTTAATTAATTTATATCTATGGTCTGGACGTACAGCGATGACTAAAACTCCTCACAAATCTGAGGAATGATTTCGCTCGGTAAGCTTTCCTTCTGTGAAAGGGATGGAGAAAATAGCAGCAATGATCATGTCTTAATCTGGGTATCATTGTTATATTTGCTTTGTGAGATTGGTGAAACCTTCAGGAAAGACGACGGGAGGGTTTGAGTCTGTTTGCCTCTCTAATGTAGATTCGAAACCCGAGACGTTATCCACGGCAGTATGTGCGTTTACGTCGAAAACGGAAAAATTTTGTGTTCGAAACGAATCAATCTTAGTAAAGTTTTACATTGTTTCTCATTACTAGAATCAAACTAATGTTTAAATGTTATTTACAAATAGATCATGGCAGCTTCTTACCACTACTAACCAACGATATCATTAGTTGGCACAAACTTAGTAGGTTTCAAGTTAATTACACCCGACAGATAACATAACATTCCTGGTAATTCTAGTTCCTAATCAGAGCTCTAACTCATCGTGATAATTATGACGAGCTTGTAATCGTTCATTAAATAGACCTATGGATAAAAATCGTGATACTTTATCATGCAGACATTCTTTAAATTAAATTTTTAAGTCATTTAAGCAACTTTGGTTCAGGCCAGACGATGATAAGATAAATGGTGGAAGGGGAGGAAACGGGAAAACCCCGAGAAAACCCACGCACACCACAAAGCTGTAACACTCAGCTCACATGGACTGAGCAGGGATCAAAACGAGGATCTCAAGCGCCAAATGTGAGTGCTCTACCATTGAGCGATCGCGGCTTCATCATGAAAACAAAAAACATTTAGTGCTTGTTACTTTTTGCTATTTAATTACTAGATCAGGAAAAATAGTTTCCAACTGCTCAAACCTTATCATGAGCTACAACTTACCTCACCTTAGATATTGCCACTTCCGGTTTTCTGAGCCTATAAATTAATCACATGCATTTAAGCAAAAACGTTTGTGTGTGTGCTAGAATCCGACAAAATAAACATTTCAAAATTTTCTCATGACTTTTCGATTTTGCATATTTTCTTAATTTTTTAATTTTATATAAGTATTTAGTTATGTTTTCCGCAAATACTAAACTTAAAAGGGGATATTACTTTCCCTAATCATATATTCAGTGTTGCATTGCAGAAACTGAACAGAGTGTTCTCAATTTTTGGGAGGGGGCCAGAAACGCCTAGTCAACTCATTCCCTAGTTCACGAATTTCATTAAAGTTTAATTACACAACCTAGGTCCTGACTATCTGACACCATATGATCACACACTCATAATACCTAACTGCGACAATGGTTACCTCAGATAATAATTATAATTAAGATTAAATATCATCGAAGTAACAGTGTTTCATACTATAAGGGTACTTATAACAAGAAATTCTGTGGTTTCAAAACGTAGTGTCATTACAAATCTAACTACAACCACTTTAAATATGCCATTGCTTTACTTCAAAACTTAAGATTTAAATGATACCGACAAGGAGTCCGTCAATGAGATCATATCGAAATCTACTATGAAATTTTGCTGGGAGAATCTACGCCCTGTAGAGAGGTAATATACAAAAAATTAACTGCAAGGTTTTGAGAAAAGGAGTGGAATATTGGTAGAAGTGTATAAAAAGTGTATTTTTTATGAATCAATCATCAGAAGTCACTTTTGCTTCAATTTCGTCCTGAAATGAAGCTGCCAAGTTGTAGCGTCACCTCCCACATTGCAACACTTCACGTTAGTGACTTATTTAGGGGGTCTGGAGCCCCTGAAATTCAGTTCTTTTTTAATTCATATAATTTTGCCTACCTTATAAAAGAAAATTAATTTGGGATGCAGACCCCCTAAGTACGTCCCTGGCGAGCAGTGGTGTGGTGTGAAGTAGAAGCAGAAATGACTTCTGTTGGTTGAATCCTAAAGAATGACTTTTTGTACACTTTGTCAAATATTCCACCCCTATCTCGGTACTTTGAAGTTAGTATGGCCAGCTAATATTTTGTATGTTACCTCTCTCTAGGACGTAGATTCTTCTAGCAAAATTTCAGGGTAGGTTTCGATATGATCTCATTGATGGTCTTCTTGTCAGATTAGGAACAACATTTTCCAATCGAATGAGGCATAGCTATTTTGGATTATAATGCCATACAATCACACCGAATCTGTGCTTTCTTCGTTCTGTATCAGAATTGTCTTCTTATAGACCCACCTTCTGAAATGATTCATATATTCGAAAAGTATTTTGTATGATCAATTCAATATTTGTCACTAAGCTGCTTTACCAAGGTATATAAGTTGCGAAAGAAGAATGGGCTTCTGAAAAGATAAACAAAGCAATTAAGAAGTTCTAAAGTGAACAGCTACAACATCTGCAATTTCGTTGGTGATTTTCAATCAGAATATGAAATGGGAAAACAAATTCTTAAATTCGATTAGTATGTTCAACAAGCTGCATGAAAAACTTCATTTTATTTATTACGATTGTTACTGGCTCAATCTCTTTGTCTAGTCGGGATCTTTGTCCATTAGATACCTCAGGCCAGGATAGGGTAGGGAAAGATCCGGTCAGGGTCTAAGTTGAAGGTACCATCCACTAGATCTATCTTCATCTAGTGTTGACTATTATTCACTTATGCGCTGAAGAGACAGCTATGGTCTAAACACGTTACAAATCGGAGAGATTGTTCTTCTCAGCATGCGAACTTACGAACAAAGAGATGGAGAAAGTAGTGGATAGGGAATTAGTGTATGTACCATGCTCAAATTTCTTATTGCAAGTCACCAACCAAATTGTAGATGTTATATCTGTTCATTTTAGAACAATTTAATTGCTATTCAGAAACCCATTCTTCTTTCTCAATTTCTACATTGGTGAAATAGCGACAAAAATGGGATTAATGATGTAAAATATGTTACCAATATATCAATCACTTCAGAGATGGTACATCTGTGGATAGGGAGAAAATTTTGATACAGAAACAAGTTAGGATAGACCCGGTGTGATTTAATGACATCATAACCTAAAATAGCTGCCAGTATGTGGTACTCTAATGAGAAATGTCGCATTCATCGGCGTTTTAGTTTCTTTTCACCGTGCGACATTAAAATTTTGTACAATTTATGTAATATCAACAAATTTACGTACGAGTGATCTGCTCTTCAGGTACAGAAACAAGCAGTACTTGTGAAAGAAATGGGGGGAAAAGATGACCAGCAGTAAGCAACTCTGCAGCTGTTTCGTGTAATAGTTTGCACGCCACAAAACAAAAGCGCACAGTGCGACCAATTCCAAAAAAGCTGGCCAAAAGTTAAAAAAAAAAAAAAAAATAGTTAGGGATTTTTATATGTTGGGTTAGTTACAGTACATCTGTAATGATCAGAAATTACTTATGAAAGTGTTTATTTCCTTTTACCTGACTCAGGAGTCGCAAAGCTACCTTTGGCATCGATTGTGTTACTGAGGCAGTAAACGACGCACGTGTTGAAGGTTGTACAAGCACTTTAGATTGAAGCAGATCATAATCAAATAAAATGGAATCAACGTCTGAAAGTATGTAGAATAAAAAAAAAGTTAGGGAATAATAATTTATCTAATATAAATTATTAGTAAAACAATAATTGTTATTGATTTTTATTAATTGAAATCTTTAAAATACGATATGTTATTATGAAAAAGTTGGGCTGTTCCACGTTGCTCCGCTGTCACACTTATTTAAAGTTATAGTCAAATGTATTTTCTTCAATATAAAACAAAAAATTCTGCCCGAAGTTGCCCCCTGTTCTTTTATTTAAGTTTTTGACAGCCACTTACAATATAGCCCCATGGTAACTGACTGACTGACTCACTCATCACAATTCCCAGGCCAAGCTACTGGAGCTAGAAACACCAAATCTGCTATGAGGGTACATCATCACTAGTAGGTAAAGGAAAAATTCCAAATTTTGAAAACGTCGCCATCTTGGATCCAAAATAGCCGCCCAAAAATCCATTGTTGTATAAAATACATAGACTAAACCACAGGGGCTACTGAAGCGAAATTTGGTATGACGGTACATCTTCACTACTAGGTTAAGAAAATATTACAAAATGTATCCAAAGAAAATATTACAAAATGTATCTTGGATCCAAAATGGCGGACTCAAAAAACAATTTTCCACACAGTTTGAGCTAGATATAAAAAATTTGGTATCGCTAGTAGTTTAGGGAAATATTACAACTTTTTGAAAAGGTCGCCCTCTTTAATCCAAAATGGCGGGCCAAAATGTCATTTTTCAAACCACTGAAGCTAGAGAAACGAAATTTGGTATGAAGGTGTATGACTAAAAGTAGGTTACTATAAATGGGGCAAACTTCCCCTATGGGGGTGCAACCCTCACGATGACCTAGGGGGTAGCGCCCCCAGTGAAGCAAAGAGAGTGAAAGTTATATTATTAGTATAAACGACTACATGAAAAGCGAAAGATAGAAGGATCGTGCAATGTAGTTTTTTTACAAATGTAACGTCAAAAGAAGAGAAATTGGAAGACATGGAATAAGTGTGTTTGTTTGCGTATGTGTGTGTGCGTGCCTGATTGATATATATATATATATATATGTCTCCTTGTCAGCAGTCAGCAGTACTTAAATCACTTGAATATCAAGGCATCGAAAGTGCATACATCAAGTTACTGTGAAACATTTACTCGACTGCCACTTCTGTCATTAGGCTGCATCAAGACAGTGAAAAATTTAAAGTTGGAAAAGGGGTAAGGCAAGGAGATTCAATTTCTTCGAAACTGTTTTGTGCGGTCCTGGAGAGAGTGTTCCAGAATCTAAACTGGGATGAAGTTGGAATTAAAATTAATGGCGAATATCTTCATCATTTACGGTTCGCTGATGATATAGTCCTGTTTGCTTCAAGTGCAGAAGAACTACAAACCAGAATGGAAGAACTGAGTAACGAGAGTTCGAAAATCGGCCTTAAAATGAACTTAAGTAAAACAAAAGTAATGTACAACCAACATGCTGCAAATAAGGAAGTGAAGATTAACGGAGAGACAATAGGCATAGTTGATGAGTATGTTTACCTAGGCCAGCTTAAAACATCGAATGCAAAGGTGACTGATGAAATAAATAGAAGATGTAAAATGGCGTGGAGTTCGTTTGCAAGATTACACTTTATTTTCAAAAGGAAACTTCCAATGTGTCTGAAGCGTAAAGTTTATAATCAATGTGTCTTACCTGTAATGATGTACGGCAGCGAAACTTGGACATTGAATGCGCAAACGACTCAAAGATTGAGAGTCACACAAAGAGCAATGGAGAGGTGCATGCTAGGAATAACCAGGCGGTACAGGAAGAGAAATGAATGGATTCGAGCACAAACAAAGGTAGAGGATGTAATCAAGACTGCGAAGAAGATGAAGTGGAGATGGGCCGGTCACATAGCTAGACGAACAGATGGAAGGTGGACGACAAATGTACTACAGTGGATTCCTAGAGAAAAGAAACGACCGAGACGACGTCCAAATGTAAGATGGGTAGATGAAATCAAGCGTTTTTCAGGAGCTACATGGATGAGGATATCAGCAGACCGAGATATGTGGAAAGAAAAGGGGAAGGCCTTCATCCAGCAGTGGACAGAAAACGGCTGAATATGATGATGATGATGATGATGATATATACAGAGAGACATGGGTAACAGAATTCTGCATCCCTCTCTGCTGAATACTCCAGCCATGGAAAATGATTGTACCATCCAATTTGGAATGAACTGTTTTGTGTGCCTTTGGATAATTTTTCAATTTGATTTGCTGGATAGGTTCTCCATTTTGCGCCAATTCTGTCGGTGTCGGACATGAAGATGTCGAAGATTGAGCAGAGCTTCTTGTTCTTCAGCAGTTGGTGTTGCTGAGCTGATAACAAGGTTTGAGAAAGCAGGCGTATCTTTTGAATCAGAAAGCGAACGTCGAATAACAAATTTGTCCATCGTATCTGAAAGAAATAAGATAAGGGCTAAAGGACCTTGTTATATGTATTTTGGGCTAGTTGTTATATGTATAGTTTTAAATAAAATATAAAATGCCATCACAAAAATGTTGATTTTATATCATGGTTAGGGTAAGAATTTTTAGGGGACTTTTGGACAAAAATGTGCTATACCCCCTCCCCCCCAAAAAAAACTCTTTTGACAACTGCCTTTTTACCTATTTGAAAACAACAATATAAGCTGTGTACACAACGTTTGAAGACCCACAACATAAAAATTAGTAAAGTAGCAGTGATCAAATTTTAACCATTTGTTACAACGCAAACATCGACCCCGTGGAAATTTGAGATTTTTCAAGTGTTTCCCTTTTGAGATATTTCAGGATGAACATAGCCGATTTTCTAAAAATCACAATCGCAATGCATAACAAAAAAAAAAAGCATTTGACTTACAGGTATCAAACTTTTTTTAGAAAGTAGTATATCATGAAGCCTATACCTAGAAAAAAGGCGAATCTTAAGGTGACGTGGAGTAATTATTGCAGGTAAACTTAAGGCCTATTTAGACGACAGCATTTATGCTACGATGAATCTTACGATTAGCAGTAGTGCCAGAGTGAGAAAGCAAGAATGCTACAATAGGGCAAGATGCTATGGTATAAATCCACAACTTTTTTCATTTTACGCTGGCACACTGCTTTCGCTAAGATTCATCGTACGACAAATTGTATCGTCTAAAGCGGCCTTTAGGCCTTTTACTAATACATTTCTTTTGAAGTTTGACAAGTACCATAGCAATTCTGTATTACTTATTTATTATTTGCATGAATTGGGATGAAAATCTCACACTCGTGTACGAGGAATTTGAGATTTGTTTTCTGAACTCCCAATGACCAGAATTGTCCCAACCCTTGGGGTAATTATGGCAATGTATCCTAGTTTCTATTGTATCTACATTGCACTGACGTTGGAACAATCATGGTATAGGCCTGTTTTAGCCCTTTAAAATAGTGCTTTTAACTGTTTTCTAACTCCACTGATAAGGAAGTTATGAAAAAAAAAAACCGTCAGACAGTACGAGCGGCTGTTATTATTATTATTATTATTATTATTAGTATTATTATTATTTTGTTACTCTACAGAAGCAAATAAGAGCATGAATTCCACAACGCTTCGTTTAATTTATTATTGTGAACTGACATTTTTCCTCCCCCTTTTCCCTATACCGGTACGTCACAAAAGGCGAACAATCTTTTTGTTTACATCAAATCATAAGTGCTTGAAATGGTGTGCGAGCGGGTGTACTTCCATCCCCCTTCCCAACCCTGACATTAATCAAGAATTGTAAGAACATTAATATTTACAGCTTAGTTCTCAGAACTTTTTTTGTTTTATGTTTCGCTTAAACAATACATAAGCGCATTCTCAAAAAACATATCTATATTAAGTTTATCGGAAATAGGTAATTCTACAAATTGAAATCAACAGGTCGGGCGCGGACCCTGTTTGGTTGGGCTTAGCCCAACCTGGCCTCCCCTGACTACGGCCCTGAATGTGTTCCAAATACTCTGAATTGCTTTTGTTTGTTGAAAATCGAAAACTTTTCCCTCAAAAATGTAAACTTCTTATTTTATATTTTAAGACATGTAGATTGTTCAAACACCTGTCATGAATTCTTTATTTCCAATACAACTTTAACTTGAAATTAGTAGCCAATATTCTTGCATAATATAAAATGAAAATAATCAATAATTCTGTTATATATATATATTAATCATACAAAGATTTAGCCACTAAATGAAAGGGGGCCGTCTGCTGTTAATTTCTATGTGCCTAATGTTTTCTCTATAAACAGAATAATCCAGCCAAGAGCTCATAAAGCATTTTGCCCAAATTTCAAATTTCGCCTTTCTACAAGGGATTTATATTCTTGTACTTCTCACACTGATTCAGAACTACTAGAATATTAGCATCATTATAAAGTATGTAAAAATGATATAAGAAAGAAAAAAATAACTTGATATGACACATAATAAAAATGTTACAGTAAAATTGATTTTCAGCAACCAAAATCAGCCCAGTTAAGGGTAGATATCACGTCCATGTGAAAGATTGGGAGTAAAGTGTTTTTATTTCTTATTTTTACAGAATAACGTCCTAAACGAGATGGTAAACTAAGGACGGAATCTACAGTTTTTGATAAAGTGAGCATCGAACCAGTTTCTTTAATGGACTTCAGGGGGGACTGAACCCATGACCACATGCATAGAAAGAAAGCTCGGTGACCGCTCGGGCAACTCCTAATTTTTAAAATATTTTGATACCTCTAATGCAAACTGAGGAAGTTTATTTCAACAACTA
Source organism: Lepisma saccharinum (assembly GCA_022664845.1). NCBI lineage: Eukaryota > Metazoa > Arthropoda > Insecta > Zygentoma > Lepismatidae > Lepisma > Lepisma saccharinum. Next base: position 26,369 of record JAGDQP010007429.1, on the reverse strand, counting down.
TGCGTTTAACGTAAAATAGCATCAATGATTAATGATTCATTCATTTTGACAAGTCCCAGAAGGCTCCTACAATCATAAACGGTAGGAGCAATGGCCTTGATCTAAACCAAAACATAACAAACTTTGCAATCACTGTGAAGAGAGTAAACGCAAACGACTTGACGAATACTATCTAACCTCTTCTACCTGTGAAAAGTAAAATAATAATAATAATAACATAAAGCAAGCAGGCAGCCTTGGATGCATTCTGTTTTCAACCCCTGTGGGATCCATAAATAAACTCTTTGCAATGCAAGTATGAAAGTGACTTTAGACAAATCGCGAAAGAAAGTAAAGGCCTCTTTCTCCAGGGACACAGCACACTTTTTCTACTTACCGAAGCTTGTTGAATTCCCCATGGGGAGCGAAAACTTTTGGCTATGAAATGTCTTTTTTTATATAGTTTTTTTTCTTCTTATGACCTATTTCTTCTTTCTTTTTTTTTTTTCAATGGGTTCCCAGAACGGCTACAACTGACATCACCATATTTATGTGATAAGTTCCACAATCTGAAGGCAGTAAAGAGGCATTTACCAGGTCTCCTTGGAGCAAAAGTTGAAAAAATATATAAAAAACTAAAAATGAGTCAGTGTTGCCATATTTTTATTATTTATTTTATGATAGTAGCAATGACAGTTGCACAAATCAGCTGCATACAAAAGATACGAAGAATTGAAGTGCTGAAGAGAAGAGGTGATAGACGAACAGTACTGGAGACAATACAGAAAAGAAACTGGTTAAGACATTGGCTGTTCTAAAAGATGTAATTGGAGTTATGGTTGAAGGAAAAACAGGAAGAAGAGTAATTCAACCCCTTGGTAGTATTAACGAAAATAAATTGTATGTTGAGATAAGAAAGAGGAAAGGGAAAAATCTGATGAATGGAGAGAGCTTAGCTTGCCTTGAAGAACTTACCGCTTTAGGCAAAACACTGATGATGATCATGATTGTTACTTATATTCTTTTGTCATAGCGCAGGTGAATGAGTTCTTCAAGTACATGAAAAGAAACAAACCACAACCTTTTCATCTTTTATAGTATTTAAACTTTATGCAATGAATTACAAATACAGTATCTCACTAAGGATCGGAAACATATTTTTAATGTCGAGGATGGTGAATGGACACCCCTACCTGAATTAACTTGTGTTACCTGATATAAATAAACCTTACAGAAATGTATTATCTTCAGGTTATGTGATCTTGTTTTAATGTACAATGAAAGCAAATTAAGAATTGTTAACGAAAAATTTTATATGAAAACCAAATGGTGTACTGAAGTTTAATAGAAAACAACAAATTCACGCTCACCGCTGAGCATATTTACTATTCAAATTGAATTTTTGAAATATTCTAGCTTAGTATTGATCAATCATTCATATAAGCGTACTATGTCATTTCCATATGTCCGGAACTGATTTCAGACAAACGCACAAATCGTGGTCCCCTTTCCTCAGGAAACGCAAACGAACACAATGTCTAACTAAGCCATCATTATTAGTTGTACATATTCTATTACTTGCAATCAAACTAAGTTATTAAGTTGCTTAGACAATTATTTACTGACGGGGCGGTAGTGGCTCATGAGCGCTCACCTCTAGTACTTGAGTAGTTGATTCGATCGCTGCTCGTGCTATGTGGGCTTTGTGGTGGTTAAACACCTTGTGCGTGGGTTCTCCATTTTCTTTCCACTTTCTTTACTCCACCAATTAATCTCACCATCATCCATCTGTCCTGAGCAACAGTTGCCTAAAGACATTAAAATTAAAATTTTAAAAATCAAAATTATTTACAGATACTGCATTTCAGATTATAAAGTACGAGTTATATATTTCTATTGGTTAACCAATATTAGATCAATGTACGGTTTTTCAAATCAGTAATTCCTTAATATACCTATTCACCTCTGTTCGCATGTACGACCTTGCAACACTAACAATTAAAAATTCGCTGCATGTAAGCAATTCAAAATTCAGTTGACCCTTCTTCTCACAGTATTTCTGTCGCTTCCAACGTCTTTATTTGTTTAATATTCGTTAGTGCGCCCTGATGAAGTACATTACAATGCCATTCAAAATACCTTAGTAACTACTGTGAACGTCGCAAGATTTGCTGATAGTTTGGATGTAAAAAATGTATGTTAAGTGTGTCTTTTGTCAGATATGTGCAAGAGTCAGAGACTTTTGTCAGAGTCTTTATAATGCCTTATTTGTGTCATTCTCCAGGCGCGGGATCGAGTTTGGTAATACTGTGAAATATGTGTTAGGTTGTAGCTAGACGTGACGTTCAATAGAAATAATTTAACGTAGAAAATAGTTGACCTCTAGTAGTTCAGTGAGGCGGATCTTTCTCTAATTTGAAAGGAATTTAACGTAAACTATAAATCAGGGAAAATACAGAATTACATTTTCCTTCACTGAATGCACATTCTGAACGCGGCATACCTAATGCGCAGGTATACGAAATACACATATTGTTTGAATTTAGTCGGAACCAGGGACGTATTTAGGGGATGAGTCCGGGGGTTTTATAGACCCCCAAAACTCAAAGTTTTATAGAAATAAAGTATATCTTCAGGCGTATTATACATATTTAATATACATTTCATGCCCAGACACACCTTGGACCCTACCGGAAGCACTAGGGCCCTTCCGAAAACCAAGTTCTCGATACGTGCCTGGTCAGAACTGAATGAATTCATATCTAAAACGACGATTGAGCACATACGTAACCTATCCAGAAATCTCCACCAAAAGCAAGGAGCAAATATTAAAAAGATCAAGAAAACATACCTCTGAATAGATGTTGAAGAGAGTATATCTGTGTTGTCCCATCTTGTGGTTGCTGGCAGTTGTTTGTTCAGAATAAATTCACTAACGAAATAAACTGTTTTCTCTTTTCACTGACATTGCTGATAATCTGCAGAGTCCTGGCTTCGACTCCAATTTGGAGTCAAGTGTGTAGAGTCTGTCCGTCGAGAACTGGAGAGATCAAGAGCTGTAGCGGTGAAGAGAGAAGGTTGACATTGCCCGGTGGCCTTTCTATATGGTTCTCTGAATGATAAAATATAGTGATGCATAGTGGTGTAATGCTCTGATTTGTCACTGTTCGAGGTATTGGCGTATGTTATTCAGGTGGGTGCTTAAAGATGGCTGCTTTTTGCTCAGGATAGCGCTCATTGTCATTACGATTTGCGTATGTGTGAGTGTATAAACTCCATATACCTTAAAAGGGTTCGTGTTGAGAATTTCTATTCGCCATGTTTTATTTTGCTAAGAAATTATATTGGATTGAAATATCACAAAATTAGCGGAAATTAATTATTAAAATTAAAGTGTATAGTTAAATTAAATTGAATTAAAGTAATACAAGATAATCAAAAAAGTTTTTGCCGTTAAAGAGCAGTGATAAATAAAGAGCAATAAAGTGGACAGTACGTACCTTTACGTTTCGAAGTAAGCTAAATCAGCATCCAACACCTTTTGCCAACGTTTCTGCAGCTGCACAATATCCTAGTGATACAAGTCGGGGGTCTTCGAGACAAAGAAGTCCGTGAATGTATTCCGCAGGTCTCCCTCATTGGTGAAGGATCCCCCACGGAGGTGGTTGTCGATGGAATGAGACAGGTAGTAATCTGTTGTCACAAGATCCGGTGAATATGGTGCATGGTACAGTGTCTCCTAGCCAAGTTGCTGAAGGGTTTCCCGGGTCCTCTTTGCCACATGTGGCTTGGCATTGTCGTGAAAACCAGCACACCACTGCGATTCACCAATGCCGGCTCCTTCTGCCTCCATGTACGGTGCACCCTTTGCAACTGCTGTGAGTAGATGACTGTCATCAGTGACGGTCTGACCAGGTGGATGGAGCTCGTAAGGCACCACTTGGCGACAAGTTCACCATGTATAACCTTTCGTGGGTGCAGAGGTGTTCTTGAGGTGTGAGGAACAGAGTCACGTGGCGACAACCAATGTCTGGTACGCTTGGGAGTGTCATTGAGGACCCACGTTTCGTCACCAGTGAGCAAGCGATCAAATATGGGTGTGTTCAGGTGCCGAGTGAGCAAGGACAAGCAGGCTGTCACTCGTTGTTTCTTGTTGGCTGCCGACAATGTGTGGGGTACCCCTTTGCTTAACCTATATGACTTCCCATGCAGGTGCAGTCTGACTGTTTAAGCGGAAACATGGAATATTTCTGCAAGTTCATCACACGTTAGACTACTGTCCTCCTCGATGGCTGCTTTCAGGGCCTCGTCATCCAACATAAGTGGTCGTCCACTGCGAGGTTCATCAACAAGGCTTACATCTCCCGAACGGAAGTTCTGGAACCAATGCCTAGCGATGCGTTCGTTCACGGCATTCTCGCCAAATGCCTGGCATATGCGGTGACTTGATGCGGCAGCTGACAGGTCCACTTTAAAGTCATACAACAAACACACGCGAACAAGCTACTTCAATACCTCTATTTATATTTTACACTGGACGAGCTATGACTGCTGTGTGTGAGCACCGTGCCTGTATTACTGAAAATCGATGGTCAGACTAACTCCTGATCGCTTGGCAGACACGTGCGTTATTTCGTTTCCTCTCTGTGAGCGCATGATTAATGGGACGTCAAAAACGGCAAAAAACTTTTTTGGTTACCTTGTACAAGTTCGGTCTCTCACACTACATAATCTGCATGTGTACTTTTAAAACAAACTACAGTGTAAGTATCATCCATATCAGCTTCTATGTGCTACAATGAAATTATTTATATCAGTATTTAGTTCTGAAATTCTCTTATCTATACAGTATATACACTGTAGTTCATTGAACCACTGGGATATATTTTTTTATGATCGTGTGGTTCGTAGAGGTCTCGTCTATAGATCAGACCAGAATTAAATACCGATAATGGGAAGGAACATGTCGAAGGAAATTATATGTCTTAGAGCAAGTAGCAGTTGAAGATTCTGGCAACACCATCGATATATGACAATCTGGTGATCATGAAACACAATGCTGTCTTGAAATGTAATGGAATCATAAAATAAAGATTTGAGAATAACGAGAATATAATAAGATTTCTGTTAATTCATATGAGAGACCCAGAAGCAAAGAAAGCAAGTGAGACTATAAAAAGGGTTCTTTTTTTATATATGATAAAATATTCACATTTTTTATTCTTATTCAAAATATGTGACAAATATATTTATATATTGTAGAAATGATCATATATCCTTGTAGGTTGATTTTCATTAAATCAATAAGCTTAAGTTATATCCAATTTCTAATCAGACCAGAAATTAAATAAAATTTTGTGTTTTATTTCATAAATTACTAAACCAAATAGTTTGAGGAATAGTTTATCCGTATTGCGTATATAGCCATTCTGTAGCTATGACCTACCATTCCAATTCAGGCAGATTTTAAAAAATCTGCCCGGCTGATCTCTCAGATCTTCATGAAATTGAAATATATTATAGTAGACAGAAATTTATGAAACCCGTATTTTTTTGTTTTGCTCAAAGAAAATAATAGCCCGACTATCGCAGTTAGAAGCCAATTTGTCGCTAGTTTGGCGTCAAAAAAATTTGAACTTATGTTTCTCAGGAACTATTGAAGATATTTTTTTTCCTTTGAAAGCTCACTGAAATCTCTTTCAAATACTTACACAGTGAACTCTGTAGGGTGTTTTTCGGGGGTGATATTAATGGAAAACTAAAATTTAGCCCGCTTTTTGAGCCTTAAAATCTCAAAAAAGCCATTCTCAGGACATTAGAGTAATACCTCAAGATGAACATATACAAATTTCACAGGGTGCATATTCCTGGTTCCTGGTGTACATCCAAGTACGGTGAGAAATAAAGAAGAATAAAATCAACGTTCCTTCCTTCTCGCAGGTATATACCGGTAGATACACCAACGTTGATTCCATTCTTCTTTATTTTTCACCCTACTTGAATGTATGCTTAAGGTTCACTCTCTATATGCTACACTGGACCTTTATTGGACACATAGCAACCCATTTTATTTTCTATCTCCTGATCCAATGACAATGCCAGTTAAATTTTCTTATATGTTTAATGGTAGAAGAAGAACAAACATATTTTTTAATTCCGAAGGGTCGCATATTCCAATATTCAAGGTCAAAGATGGCGTCAGGTCTTTAATTCATTTATTGTCCCAACACAGGCGTGTTGCATGTTGTTTTAAAGTATGTTCCATTCCCTGTATAACAAACTTTGCTTGAGCTTCACAGACTAATTACGTGCAGATCTATAACAATTTGAGGATATTTTAGCGAACTAAAAGAACTGAAGATTTTTAAATTTTGACCTTCATTTCTTCGAAAACCGTAGAACATAAAATGGGACTAAACATTGGCATGATGACTTGAGTCATATAAACTCACCAAATTTCGTAAAAATCGGATATGGTCGTGTTGTGAAGTGCACTTTTTTTGTGATGATTTTCCATGCAATGGCCCATGTAAGTGTCAATATTAAAATATTGTGTAAAAGTGAAACCAGGAATATACACCCGTGAAATTTACATATGCTCATCTTGAGGTATTGCTCTACTTGTTCTGAGAATTTGAAAATTTTTGCGGATACCTTTTCTGAGATTTTGAGGCTCAAAATGGGGGCTAAATTTTTGTTTTCTATTAATATAACACCCCAAGAGCACCCTACAAAGTTCATTTTGTACGCACTTGAAAGAGATTTCAGTGAACTTTCGGAGAGAGAAATGAACAAAAACAAAATAAAATATCTTCAATTTGACAATACTTTCAATTATGGATTTATGTATTCCCAAATTGTGATTATTACCAAACCAAGTTACTTAGCTCCTTATATTACCTTTTACTTGCCCCTATTAGTTGTCATGTTTTCATTTGCATTGCTACTTCAGAAATCAAAACGAAATTGATTTAATTTTAAATCACATTCGCACAAATATTTTGCGAGACCGTAGACTATTTTTAATTAAATTTATTATAAACCAATATTAAGATTTTCTTTTTCTCTGATACGATATTCATTTCATCCCAAAAATATTTGGCCATAAATAGTTGTTCTTTTATTTGCGTTCTTTTTATTTGATTTCCGTCACAAATTTAACTTTTTGGGCAATTAGCGTCCTGAACATTTGATGAATTTTAATGTCTATAGTCGAATAAATTACAGTTCATTAAAAGATATCTACACTGCGATAAAACGAAAACAAATTATATCTATTATATGTCCTGTAAGATCTTTTCTTTCGTTTCTTTTGCAAAAGTTTTTAATGTTTAGATTTCTGATTTTATAGTACTTGAAATATTATGGAGGAGTAACACATTGTTTTGACGTTGTATTTACTGAAAATTTGTGTTTTCATCTTTTCAATTTCTAACATTTTCTTTGAATAATTTACATATTATATAACATCTTATATTTTCTTTATTAATTTCAGCTTTGTATGTATCTGTTGCCTGAATGGAATACGGTGAGAATGAAAGACATCATTCGTACTGAAATTGATCTTTGAATTTCAGGCGCTGAATGGATCCATTTAAGTCTACTTTCCTGGCGGAATCTCTTTAAATCCACATACTATAATGTATTCAACCACGGTTCTGAAATAATTTTCAATAACTGATCCGCTTCACTCGATTTCTACTGGTATCGTTGGTTTTGATACGATTGGTCCTGAAATACTTCAGTGATAACAGCTGTCTCTTCATATTGTCACAGTCAAAATCTATTGAGAACAAATAAAAGATATAAGCAGAAGTATATTACATAGGTTATAACATAAATGTTATTGATTCTTTAAATGTCTTTCTCAGCAGGCATGTTTTGATGCATCGTCTTAACAAACCTTCTACTTGACTTACTGCCCACATAATTGGTTGGAGTTTAGGATAATTGAAAAGGGTTACTCTAGATAAGTAGTTTTAAATTTGCTCATCAGCAAACATCAATTTTGTCTTATGGAAGTATATTATCAGTATAACTTGTAACTGCAGTGCGCACTATGGGCTAGTTTTGTACATTAGAACTGATTAGCTGTAAATACTCACACTTGCACAATACATATAGTTTAAGTTAATTTCGTTTTCATTTTACAAACTTTGTAAAATTGGTCATTTCGAAAAACAATTTTCGATGGCATTAAATAGATGTAGGCCGTAGACGTTACATCATTATGAAGTCTACCGAATTTGCAGGATAAAAAAAAATGTGTTACTTTTCATTACCTTCATTATTTTGCATTATCGTGAGGCACAATCACTTTATGCTGTATTTGGTCATATTCTGGTCGTTTTCCACGCAAAGCTTGATGAAAATTGATAATTTGTTGTCGCTAACTTTGGATATTAACGGTTTCGCCAGGTTTCAGCAGTTCATTATAAATCACTCCCTTCTGATCCCACCAAACACAAAGCATTGTCTTCCGTCCATAGCGATTTGGTCTTGCAGTCGATGTCGCCGGTTCTCCTGGAGTTACCCATGATCTTTTACGCTTACGATTCTCGAAATAGATCCACTTTTCGTCATGGAGAAATGATTTCCTTTTGTACCTGGCGAGCAGAATTTCGCAAGTGGTTTTTCGATTTTCCTGCTGTCGTTTAGTCAATGCATGTGGAAATCATTTTCTCACCGTCTGAATATTGCTCATGGCTTTTAAACGTATGGAAACTGCTTCTCGTGTCACATTTAATTGATCCGCGAGTTGTTGTTGCGTTTGAGCGTCATCCTCATCCAACAAAGCATGCAATTCGCTGTCTGTAAACTTTTTCGGTGGTGTTCTACGTTCTTCGTTTCTCACGTCAAAATCGCCACTTTAAAATTTTTTAAACCACGCATAGCACTGTGACTTACCAAGAGCTTCGACAAGCATGCGATTTGATTCTGCAGCAGTTTTCTTCAAATGGTAACAAAAAAATCTATGCTGTCCGCACATCGTAGTTTGTAGGTACAAATTGCGCCATATTCAACGCTATTAAACACTACACTATGACATGAAACTTGTCTGGTTGTGAGTTGCAAATCGTTATCAGGAGTTAAAACAAGCAAGTGGCGCCAAGGACGCAGTTTTACGGTAACCACAGTGACAGCTAACGCCGTCTATGCACCAATTTCGGTTTCATATTTACACACCTGGTCTATTATATGCATCTGTTTCTAGCTTTTAGGCATCTATGGGATATATGGGGGAAGGAATCGACTAGCACCTAAGTTGAATTTACCATCCCGGCATTTAAATGGTATGAGTGGAAAGTCCTGGAAAAAAACAATCAGGATAAGTGCCAGCAGGTATCGAACCCAGGACTTACAGAGTGCGAAGCCAACACTCTACCAATTGAGCCAGGGCCGCTTGTTATATATATAATCTTCGATCGGATGGATAGGCAAGGCATGGTTATGATGAAGCACCCATTGACATTGTGACGTTGGGCGCTGACGCGTCGCCAACAGCAAACTGGATTCTATTATAGAGTTTCTAGTACACTCTTTCACAACCACAATAATCTCTCAACATTGAACCTCTTCTTATATTCACAAAGCTTCTGGAATATTTGGCGTATTAAGCGATGGGACTGTTCTAGGTAATAAACCTGGTAAATAAACACATGTGAATGCATGTGATTTTTGTCATGTCGAATTATAAAATGAATATATTTTGGGAGTTTTTGGAACAAATCCAGTTTAAGGTAAGTATTTTCAGATTAAGATACGCTCTTTTATTTTAACGTAAACCAGGCTGAACGAAGCTAATATCAGCAAAAAATGTCATTAGCAAATGGAGAAGTTAAAACTTCAATTAAAAGTTCTATTATAATTCGTGCAATATGACAAGTTGAACGTAACACAAATTTTAGCTTCTGACAGTTTGTATTGCAAGTATAAAATGTCGCAATTTGCAGAAAATTTGAACCTAGAACCATAAGGTTTCCTACTCCAGCAAGAGACTCAGGATTGAATTTAATTCGTCATCATATGTCTATATTACTCGAAAGTGTAGTTTTTGTAAATTTTCGGAAAGGAATTACTGACTGAAGTCGCCTAGCATCAAGATTATTTTCACGTTTACAACTTCTGGGGAATAAAAAAAGAAAAAACCTACATAAACTTGCTATAATATTAGCGGTATAGAACTTGCCTACATTGAATACTGTTCAGCGTAGCTATCATTGCCGATGTCTTTCAGGTTCCTAGTTATTGCACTTTTGATGCTCATGAGTATGGGTTCGAACCCCATATCTTCCAATATTTTACTTTTTCCAGCTACGTCGGAAAGTTAAATTTTCGTTCTCTACCAATTTGTAAATGACGTTTACATTCAAAATAAGACAAATTGTGGTTGGATTTATTTGCAAATGCATATATAATGAAGAAGAGAATAAAGATAGTACGCAAGGACAAAAACTGTTTCTAAACATTGTCAATAATAATTGCTACAAATACTAAACGAACAGGTGAGCTCCTAACGACGGGACGTATAGTTTTGGCTAAAGTCTGTTCCAAACCACTCTGTTCAATAGTCCCCGACGGACTTGAACCCATGTTTACGCGCATCAAGAAGTAAGTTAATATTTTGTATAAGGCTACACAAACTTATTCGACAAAACCATGTATAGTATAGCTCCCGACTTTCATGTATACGTTGGATCGATCCCTGCTCATGCCAAGTGCGCTTTCTGGTGGACAAATACTGCGTGCCCATGGGCTGATTTAGTAAGGAGACCCTGGGGGGGGGGGGGCAATACAATTAATTTTATTGATAACAAATTTTAAAGCTATCGTTTAGAATGCAATATTTAAAGTCACTCAGAAATGTTTCGGGTGGGCAATCCCCCCATGCGTGCGCGTGCGTTTTCTCGGAGATTTCCCGCTTTCTCCCACTTTCTTCATTCCACCAAATAATCCCATCATCATTCATCCGGCCTGAGCCAATGTTGCCCAAAAGATCTTAAAACTCAATTCAAAATTCAATTTAAATTCAATTTTATGTATGCACGCACTGTCTTTTATTCTGGAAACGGAAGAGAAAATGGGACACGAGCCTCATCTCCAAAGAATGATTCACGAGATTGGCGCTGTGTAAAATATATATGCGTGGGGTGACAAGAATAGAAACATAGTGATGTTATTGTTCGTTGATGTGACAACTTAGCAGTGAAGGCAGAAACTTTTGCTGGAAGTCAAAAAGTAAAACATCAATTGACTTGCACTTTAAATTTGCTGTATAATGCCCAAATAATATTTGTTATTTGAGATTATACCTACATATACTTGGCCACCATACTACAGATATTGGACTTTAATAAAGAAATACTGGGCAGTTAAGGAAAGTCATGGGGTTTATTGAACAGAGTTTATCGGAACCCACTTTACCAGAAACTAGTGCCATGCTTAGGCACTCAGTAGTTAGGCACTTCGTAATAATATTGTTACTGATGGTGTTCAATAATTATATTGGAGGGGGATTGGAAATAAAGTCTCCATTTGTCTTCCTGATAGGAAAATTACTCACATCTCAAAAACTATCTTAAGCAGAAAGCTTTACAGTCGTCCGCTATAGAGAGGTTTTTACTTTACAAGAAAACATTATCAAGCTGTCAGTGTTCTTTCGCACGTAGTACACTATTGACAGAGTTTACTTCCATAATATTCAGTGCTGGCCTACAGGGAATATAAAACTGTCAGTTATCGGGCATTTCACTGCAATAATAATAATGTTAATAGTAATAATAATAATTATTATTAATAATAATACTTATTCCTATAGGCGTGCCTTCGAACTTCCACAGCGCAAAAATATGTAAAAGCTGTTACTGTTTCTTTCATTTTTCCTGGATTTTTATTATTACGGATATTAGTAGGCACTAATTTGTCTATAAGTCATTGAATAAAGAAAATTTAGCGTGCACTTTAGTTTAAACAACTTACAGGACGAAGTTGGCTGTTACCAAAGATTAGCTCTGAACCTTGTAATTCATGGCCTCTGTCTTTACATGGCAAGATGGAGTAGGGGAAACTTGCTTGACTTTTCAGTACTAAAACAATCCAACATAGGTTCATATACCGCTTAAGTCAAAGTATATTTACAAAGCGATCGTGAAGAATCTAATCATAACTTCTCATACAAAACGGACAATCCTTCAGACTGTGGAATAAAATACTTGAGTCACTATACAGAGGAAGATGATTTACGAATGTTTGTTAAAAGAGTCCAAATAAAGTCTCTGAAGTTACCAGGACAGTTAAGTACACGTCATTGATCTGAAGTATTCACTTTTCATGTTATTATTCTTAGAAAGAAGCACTATACGATTTGTAAAGCACGTTTTGGGTAGAGTTGTCTGTGGAGTATCGCTATCGTGCTAGACTTCCAATTGGAAAACATGGAAAATATATTTAATCCCCGCCATCTTGGTACGCACTTTCCATTGATTTACATGGGAATTGTTTTACTCGTCTTATATCTCTCAGGAACGCAATTTTTAACTTCTGTTTTCGCCTAGTTTCTCGTCATGTTTTCTTGGACTTGTGATATTTTGTAGAAATGCAATATTTTACACACGAACAGTGTAATTTCCCCTTGACGTATTGTGATTTATATAACAAACTATTAATAATACATTATATTTATACATTTGAAGAAATTTCACAAACCAAAACTATACAAGAGTGAAAGTAACCACCAAGACAAATTGGTGAAAGCGGAACTTGGATATTCTATTTCTGACAGGCATAAAATGAGTAAAACAATTCCCATGTAAATCAATGGAAAGGTCATACCCAGATGGCGGGGATGATCTACATCGTTAACGGAGAATTTCGGCGTCGTATATTTCGTGTTCTCGGAGTAACATCTCCGGTCCTGGTCAGCACTGCAAGAAACACTGTTAGAACGCAATGAAATAATTAAAATCTTTCCTTCAACTTTCGGGTTATCATATCTAAATCGAATCACCGGGTCAGAATGGGTTCGAATATTAAACACGATGACACAGTCCAAAACTTGACAGCTGTGTATTTTATAAAACAATGAGTTTGGCGGCCATTTTGGATCCAAGATGGCCACTTTTTTAACATTTTATTATATTGTCGTGACTTACACGTGAAGACAACCAAAAATAAAATTTAATTTCTCTATCTCAAACTGTGTCGAATATGGTTTGGGAGGCCATTTTGTATCCAAGACGGCGGCTTTCGCAAAATTATGTATTAATTTCCTAAACTACTAGTTATGATACACATTTATGCAAAATTTCGTATCTCTATAACAAACATTGTGGAAAATTGAGTTTTAAGTTCGCCATTTTGGATCCAATATGGCGTCTTTAGGTACATTGTGTTATATTTTCGTAACCTACAATTCATACCGTACCTCTATACCAAATTTCAATTCAATAGCTCCAGTAGTTAAAGCTATCTATTCTATACAACAATGGGCTTGGCGGCCATTTTGAATCCAAGATGGCGAGTTTTACAAAATTTGAAAATATTTTCCTTACCTACTAACGATAATGTACCTCCATACCGAATTTCAATTCAATAGCCCCAGCCGTTTAGCCCCCCTATTCTATACAACCATGGGTTTGGCGGCCATTCTGGATCCAAGATGGCGACTTTTCCAAAATGTCGGATTTTTTCCTTTACTTACTCATGGTCCTACACCTTCATACCAAATTTGGTGTTTCTAGCTCCAGTAGTTTGGCCTGTAAATTTATATGGATGAGTCAGTCAGTGATTGAGTGAGTGTTCAGGGGCTCGCTTTGCTTCGCTGGGGGCGCTGCCCCCAGACCCCTGTGGGAGCTGCGTTCCCAACTTCAGGATTTGTAGGGCTGCGCCCCCCTTTATCTTAATCAGACACTCTGGCGGACTGCGCCTCCATGTTACAATTATACCAACCAGGGGGCTGCGCCCCCATAGGCATTTTTTTTTACAATTTTTTGTAACCTACTCCTCATGGTACACCTTCATACCAAATTTCGTTTGTCCAGGCTAAGTAATTTAGGAAATGGGTTTTCGGGCAGCCGTTTTGAATTAAAATGGCGACTTTTTTTTTAACGTTTTATTATATTGTCGTGACTTACTCTTGAAGGTACGTCTTCAAATAAAATTTCGTTTCTCTAGTTCAAACGGTGTCGTAAATGATTTTTGGGCGGCCATTTCGGATCCAAGATTGCGACGTTTCTAAAATTTCGTAATATTTTCCTAAAATACTCGTCATAATGCAAACATATACCAAATTTCGTATCTCTAGCTCAAACGGTGTGGAAAATGCGTTTTTAGATCCGCCATTTTGGATTCATGATGGCGTCTTTGGATACATCATGTAACATTTTCATACCTAATAGCGATAATGTACCCTTATGCCAAATTTCATCTCTGTAGCTCCAACGGTTTCGGGTCTCTATTCTATACAACAATAGGTTTGGCGGCCATTTTGGATCCAAGATGGCGACATTTTCAACATTTTATAATATTTTACTAAACTACTAGTTATAACACACCTTCATACCAAGTTTCGTATCTCTAACTCAAACGGTGTGGAAAATGCATTTTTATCGTACGCCGTTTTGGATCCAAGATGGCATCTTTGGGTAAATTGTGTAATTTTATCTTAACCTACTATTAATAATGTACCTCCAAACCAAATTTTCATTTTAATAGCCCCAGTAGTTTAGACTGTGTATTCTATACAACAATGGGTTTGGCGGCCATTTTGGATTGATGATGGCGATTTTTACAAAATTTGAAAATATTTTCGTAACGTAGTAGCGCTAATGTACCTCATACAAAATTTCAATTCAATAGCCCAAGCCATTTAAGCTCTCTATTCTATACAACACTGGGTTTAATGGCCATTTTGGATCCAAGATGGCGTCTTTGAACACACCTCGTAATATTTTCGTAACCTACTGGTGATATTCTACCTTCGTACTAAATTTCATTTGAATATCCCCAGTCGTTTAAGCTCTCCATTTTATACAACAATTTTTTGCAATCTACTCCTCATGGTACACCTTTATACCAAATTTCGTTTCTCTAGGCTTAGTAATTTAGAAAATGGGTTTTCGGGCACCCGTTTTAGATTAAAATGGCGACTTTTTTAACGTTTTATTATCTTGTCGTGACTTACTCTTGAAGGTACGTCTTAAAATAGTATATAGATTAAGAAGATATTTATGTAATACACTGTATGTATGGGGGAAAATGTTTATGGTATAAAACCATTTAACATAATATTAATTGAAAGCAAAAGATCGTCAAGTTAAAAATGTAAATTAATTTTCTGTCTTATTTACGATAAGCCGTACATAATGCCAACCTTACACATTTTCATTAAACCCAGCTTCTTTCTCATTTTGATCAACACATTATTCACCAAAAATAATGAACGCCATACTAGAAACTGTCCAGAAATTATGGACAAGATTATATGACGCGGGGCCTTTTTGTCACGGTGCCTATTCGACGCGAGGCCTTTTGACCTGCACCTTTTTGTCGCGGGGCTCCTTTGACTCAGGCCCTTTTGACGCGGGGCTGTTGAGTCTCGGTCTTTTCTGTCCTCACCCTTTTGTCCGGGTCCTTCTAACGCGATACCGACTCAACAAGCTTATAACAATTAAAATAGCACATACATTGCAGCTTTATTATTATTATACGAAGTTGAAAAATACATAAATATAATTTTGTAACTATAATCTCCATCATAAAGCTAAAAATACTTAAAATTTAATGTATTTTATCTTCAGATTTGTAAACTCCCAGTTCTTCGTTAGGAACCTTCCTTTCCTTTGCTCTTTTTCACAAAGAAATACCGGTAACTTTTAGCACAGGGCCGCACAAGAAGGTACATTCAAAATTTCAAACTGCTTCTATTTTGAAAGTTTTAGTTCGATCATGCTGATTTTTACTCAGACATGGCCGCCAGACATTTAAAATCCAAAATGGCCGCCAAACCCATTGTTGTATAGAATAGAGAGCCTAAACGGCTGGGGCTATTGAAGTGAAATTTGGTATGGGGGTACACTATCGTCAGTAGGTAAGGAAAATATTTTCAAATTTTCTAAAAGTCACCATCTTGGATTCAAAATGGCCGCCAAACCCATTGTTGTATAAATAGCTTAAACTACTGTGGCTATTGAAATGGTATTTGGTATAAAGGTACATTATTAACACTTCTAGGTTAATATAATATTACACAGTTTACATAAAGACGCCATCTTGGATCCAAAATAGCGAACTTAAAATTTCATTTTCCACAACCTTTGAAGTAGAAGCAGGAAATTTAGCATAAAGGTGTATCGTAATTAGTAGTTTAGAAAAATATTAAAATGTTTTGGGAAAGTCGCCATCTTTGATTCAAAATGGCCGCCCAAATATCATTTTTGATACCGTTTGAGCTAAAGAAATGAAATTTTATTTTTAGTTGTGTCTTTACGTGTAAGTCACGACAATATAATAAAACATTAAAAAAGTCGTCATCTTTAACGCAAAATGGCCGTCCTAAAACACATTTTCTAAATCACTAAGTCTAGACAAACGAAACTCGGTATGAAGGTGTACCATGATGGGTAGGTCACAAAAATAGTGAAACACCACCACATGGGGGCGCAGCCCCCCCCCCTGGGGTGGTATATTTGTAGCATGGAGTCTGCCAGAGAGTCTCTGTTTACGATAAAGGGGGCGCAGCGCCCCAAGCGAAGCAAAGCGAGTCTATATACTATATAGCCCAATTTATATGGACACTGATTCACTCATCCATATAAATTAACAGGCCAAACTACTGGAGCTACAAACACCAAATTTGGTATGAATGTGTAGGACCATGAGTAGGTAAAGGGAAAAATCCGACATTTTGAAAGAGTCGCCATCTTGGATCCAAAATAGCCGCCAAACCCATTGTTGTATAGAATAGGGATACTAAACGGCTCGGTCTATTGAATTGAAATTTGGTATGGAAGTACATTATCGTTAGTAGGTAAGGAAAATATTTTCAAATTTTCTAAAAAGTCGCCATCTTGGATTCAAAATGGCCGCCAAACCCATTGTTGTATAGAATAAGGAGGCTAAACGGCTGGGGCTATTGAAATGAAATTTGGTATAAGGGTACATTATCAATTGTATGTTACGAAAATATAACACGATGTACCCAAAGTCGCCATCCTAAATCCAAAATGGTGGACCTTAAAATCTATTTTCCAAACGGTTTGAGCTAGAAACACAAAATTTGGTATGAAGGTGTATCATAACTAGTAGTTTAGGAAAATAACAGAAACTTTTGCGAAAGTCGCCATCTTGGATGCAGAATGACTGGCCAAAATATCATTTTTTACAATGTTTGTTCTGGAGAAATAAAATTTTATTTGAAGTTGTGTCTTCACGTGTAAGTCACGACAATATAATAAAACATTAAAAAAAGTCGCCATCTTTAATGCAAAATGCCCGTCCTAAAACACATTTTCTAAATCATTAAGTCTAGACAAACGAAACTTGGTATGAAGGTGTACCATGATGGATAGGTCACAGAAATAGTGAAAAAAAAACAAATGGGGGCCCAGCCCCCCCCCCCCCCGGTGGGTGGTTTATTTGTAGCATGGAGTCTGTCAGAGAGTCTCTGTTTACGATAAAGGGGTGCGCAGCATCCCCCAAACCCCCATGTTCGGAGTACAATTCCGACGGGGGTCTGGAGGCAGTGCCCCAGCGAAGCAAAGCGAGTCTTATATATAAAATTGAAAGTAACACTGTGTTTGGGCTAATAATGTCAAAACGGCTTTACCGATTGAAATGATTTTTTTTATCATAAGTAGCTCTTGTGCCGCTCTAGGTTTTTATGTGGGAAAGACACCCCTAGGGCTGGGGTTGTAAGGGGATGAAATGTAAAAATAGTCTAAAACGACCAATAGTCGAAAACGAAAACGACCAATACACAGTTTTCGAAGTCGCTGAGATGAACAGTGACACCTCCGATGCCGATGAAGTCCAAGTTCAGCCCCCATCTTAGCGTCCCTAGGGTTGGGGGTGGGAAGGAGCTTACAAATTAAAAATAATCGAAAACGGTAATTCGCTCTTTTGGCATTGGCCCTTTCGGTAGTCACTCTTTTTGCCATTCGATCTTTTGGCATTCTTTCTGTCGGTAGTCGCTATTTTTGTCATTCTCTCTTTTAGTTGGCCGCTCATTTTTTAAGTTGTTCTTTATGTTGGTCGCTCTATTTGTAGTCGCTTTTTTGTGGTTCGTTCTTTTCACATTTGATCTTGTGTCGCGATCCACTCGGTACAAGGTTTCTTGGTATTGGCAAGACAAAAAATTGGTTTGTATTACTTTCTCTCCCTTTCTCCCTACTTCTCAGCTAACAAATGAAAATAATGTAATTAATTTCTATTTTATGGATGTCCAATGACCTTCCAGTTGAGAAACTTTGAACATACAGAACCGTTTGATAAAAGCAGACAGACACATACAAAGCGTCTGCTTCCTCCCAAGTAGGATCCTTTCTTTGACAAAATAATTTCATCGCTTTGCCAGGTAACCTAAACAGAGAACCCGGAAACATCTGGAACACATTAAAATCTTCGCTTGTTGTAAACAACACGCAGAACATGTACAACACTTTCAGCAAGATCAAATCGTTAAATGAAATGTGTTCTCTTTGTTTAATTTCCACTACCGTCAAGATTTCTATTCGAACCCATTGAATGATAAAAATTGAGTCTTTGACGCCTGTGGAAAAAGGTCAGAAGAAAGGATGAAATCTTCTGCTTTACCAAGCCATCTCAGCGACAAACAAGTTTCGTTGGACTGTTGTTAATTGACGGAATGCAATCCATTGCAGAAATAGAAAAATAAATAGAATTGAACCTAGATATTTCTTTTCAATGTTAATGATAATCTAACAATTTTAACTACTCTATAAATAGATATTGACACACTAATTAGACATTTTTGAATTAAATACAGGAATGCAGAGAGAAGAGGGGAGAGAAAATTCCGAATTTGTCACTGCTTAAGATAAGTGTCATTGATGGCTGTTGAGATGTTGACATTGTAGATTAATCATACAGTAGCGGACAGGAAAAGAAGACCGTAAAATCTAAAAATTGCTGTAATGCATCATGTGTGTGTTGAAAACTGAATGATGCAATTTTCAACACACACACTGAAGTCGAGCGCGCTACCGACTAGGCTACGCAGGGTGCTTGCTTATGTATGTATGTGTGTGTGTGTTGAAAATCCTGATCTTCACTGCCTAAAGTTGTTCAAAAAGGCAGAACCGAAAAGGTACTTAGACACCCCCCCCCCCCACGTAAAGTTAATTTTCTTATTGATCTTCAAACTATCCCCGTTTTTCAAATCAAAATTGTTATCATAATTTGGATCTTTTTCTGTTTCATTATTTTTAACACAATTTTGTACACTTGAGAATTTAGTATCTTTTATTTCAACGCTATTTTAAAATAATATTTATCGCGCCTCTTGAATAATATTGTAACTTCCCTTCCTAGCTCGGAGCGGACTGAATTGCGTTTAGACTAATCATTTCTGTCTTGCAAACTGAATTAAAAAGAGCATCTATAGTCTGATAAAATCTCGAATATCTCCAATTGGACCTAAATATCAGGTTTCGTGAACACACTATTGGTTTAAAGTCGAATTCGTTTTTAAAAAAGGCAGAACCTATTTCGCATACCAAACAAATGGACTTTTCAAGTTAAATGAGATATTTCATCTGTTTTCAAATTTAATTAAATATAACAGTAACTTGCATGACTTTAAAGGCTAACACTAAATTTAGATAAATGCACTCGTTAAAAGACAGTTAAGTTCTTCTAGAGGGATGAGATTCTTCGGCGAGCACTCTTTCGTGGCAAGCATATGAAAGGTAACAGCTAGGACTTTGCCTTAGGGGACTATCCTAACGTTCTTCTGATGAACCTGAAGAGAACTCTCAAAATCGCCAGTGAGGATGATCGGCAGTAGAACACAAGTCTGAGTGTCTCTCCAGTGTTCCGTACAGAACTGAAACGGATCACAGAGTCAATCGGGTCATTTGTGTCAATTTCTTGACCGGGTTAACGTGTTTCTGGTCGGGACCAGGCTTAACCCACAGTGACCCGATGGTCCGGAGGGTAAAGCTGAATTTTTAGTTCATAATTATTATAGCTACACTCTTGCGCTTGAGCAGTATTTCTTTCAGGAATAACCGAGAGAGGACGTATTACACCTCAAATCACGAACAATACGACGTCGGAAATTCCTAGTTCATTAACCGTTATGCAGAAAATTATGATTTCAGTATTTAAAATAAATGGTTTCAACGAAATGCATTCCTTCTTTTAATAATGCGAGTATAATAATGAATCGTATTTAGGTGTGAACTCACTTCTCAGGGAATCTCACAAATGA
Source organism: Lepisma saccharinum (assembly GCA_022664845.1). Taxonomy (NCBI): domain Eukaryota; kingdom Metazoa; phylum Arthropoda; class Insecta; order Zygentoma; family Lepismatidae; genus Lepisma; species Lepisma saccharinum. Next base: position 5,941 of record JAGDQP010007429.1, on the reverse strand, counting down.
CAATATTGATTGATTCAAGCCATAGGAAGAAGACCAGCTCAAATCAGGTCAAGAATCAATCATCAGGTCGCCAGGTCACATGGACGGTCAGGGCATTTGGCTCAAGACTAGGTCAACGAGTCAGTTGGCTCATCGGGTCAAATTTTGGACTGGGTCACCTATATCCTGGTCAGGTTGAAAGTTGAAGTTGATAGTATAATCAAGGAGCTCAAGAGAGGGAAAGTATCGGGACCGGATTGCATAAAGGGAGAGATCTACAAGGAAACTAGAGACATATAGATCCCTTATCTGTCGAGATTGTTTACATAATGCCTAGAACAAAGAAGTTGCTGAAGGAATCCAAATTTGTAATATTGTTGAAAAATGAGGATAAGAAAGTTTCGAATGTGAAGTCATATCCATGTATTGAGAAAGCTTTTTGAAAATATCCTTGTTGCAAGAGTCTAGGAAATAAGAAACTTAGTCCAGAATATATTACAGTTTGAGTTTGGAAAGAGGAGATCTATAGAGGATACTATTAGTCGTTTGCGAGATGTGGTTGAAGATGCAGAAGTTCGAAGTGAATGTGTCGTGGAACTCTCCTTCGATATTCTGGGTGCATTCGACAATGTATGGTGGCCGGCCCTGTTGAATACTCTGAGAGAAATTGAATTCCAAAATATCTGTGGAACGTATTTGAGGATCATTTTAAAAGCAGGAGGGTAACACTAAGCTTTCCTGGAAGTACAAAGTAAAGGTTGTTACCAAGGAGTGTCCTCAGGGCTCGGTTTCTGGCCCCGTGTTGTCGGACGTATTCTTCGAACCGTGCTTGGAAACTCTAAATGGATTGGAATAGGTTAATAGTGTAATAGCTTATGCGGATGAGTTGGCTATTATTGTAAACGAGGAGTCCAGAAAGGAACTTGAAGATAAATTAAATCATATACTAAGTTTAATAAATACAATCATATAAATCATATATTTATGTTTTTAAGTTTCTTGTGATGAGAAGAGATAATTTTTGCGTTTCGTGAGATGCTAAGTCACTTGTTATACAGCAAACTAAATATAGTTTTTTTTTTTTTTTTTGTAAGTGCGTAAGAAACAATTTAACCTTCTCAGTATAAAATCACTTAAATGACATATTTTCAAATTCTAAAACAAGTACTAGAGCTAGACTTTATATACGGACTGAAGCTTCACCTTCATAAGTAGATTTGTTCTACATATTGTATAGATTTTCTTGATGCATGAATTAGAAATTCCAGTATATTTAAATCTCTCTGACTCAAAGTAACGAACTTAATCAATTAGCAAAATATTTAAAATCTTTGTGTCAGTCATGGTCTTATTGTTTTATAATTACGCATTATCAGTAAAGGCCAGGAAATAGTAATTATAAGCCATCTTCACCCTGAATTGAATGCACACTTGCAAGAATTTGTTTTACAAGCCCGAGTAAGTTATATTTAAGGATGTTAATGGGTATATACTACAATTTGAAAGTTTGTGGATACAACCAAACACCTCTCACCATAGCAACTACAGGTTTTATACACTGATAGAATGAAGTTTTTAGTACATATGGTGGGGAAAAGCTGGACCAGTTCAATTATTTACACCACATAAAAAATGAAATAAGGTATGTTTCCGTTGTTTTCAGTAGCTTGTAGGCCAGTGTAAACTTGTTGGTTTCAGAATAAATTTATATTAATATTTTGTAACTCAATGCCCAATTCTTTTCTTTTTACTCTAAGGCTTTAATAATAGCTCTTTGTTTTCCATTACGGTGCAGTGAAATCCAAAATTATCGCTGCGTGAACAAGCTTCCATCCTCATTCCACAAATGAGCCCATTCGTCTTGTTAAAATCTTTATCTTTTCGCCTTGCTGAAGAGCCTTAGAGGAAGTTATGGAATGCATTTTGAACAATAGCAAATATTTTTTTAAATAAATTTAATAGCATTAACTAACATAATTTGTATACAGTGCAGTGAAAAGATTAAAAAAGGAAGCGGTTGGTAAAAATAGAAATGATATATAGGATAAAGGACGGATTAAAAAAAAGAGAATTGAGTGCAAAAATTAATAATGTTATTTAGTGCTTTTTAAAGACTTGGAATGCACCAAAAACTGTGATACTCTTAAAAACATTAACACAAAAAATGCTGTCAAGCCGAAGCCAATTAATATACCGAAAAAATATTATTCCTACGTGTACACAAATTGCAGCATTTTGAATTCCGTTCCTGATTTGAATATTTCTTTGAAATTCAATTATGTCAGATGTACAAGTTTTGAAAAAACTGCAATCTGACAGTTAAGAAGTTCTTTTGAAAATCCCTCCTGAAGAAAGGGGCATCCGTATCCTTTCTGTAAGCCACTACTTGTTGGAATAATATGAGAATTCTGGTGAATTCTCAAAGTACTGTGTTTACATGGTAGTTCTGGAATCAATGCTTCTTTTCTTTACATTGCGAATATCGCTGCGCTTTTTTTAAAAAAGAAGTAGAGAGTTGACATTGTTTCAAACAAGAAGTTTTATATGCAGGATTCGTTGACGTACACGCAGCATATGCTAACGTTTCCATTCATCAATTATTAACATTACTGCAGCAACTTAAAATTCCACAAATTTACTTAAAGTCAATTTGGAGATTACTCAAAACTAAAACAGTTCAAGTTAAATTAAACTTCAGATATAATAACAAAGTTAGTATTAACTCAGGAATTCTACAAGGGATTCCCCGTTCCGCAATATTCTTTGCTCTTTATTTAATAGGTATAGCTAAAAAATGTTTTAATCAGAGTCAACTAATTATATATGCGGATGATGTTTTGATTCTCCACTCTCCTGATGTTCACTCCGTTCTATCATTTTGAGAATTTGAATGTGATATCATATCTATAGGACAATGGTTTAACCGACACATCTCTCTCCAGAAAAATCCAAAATTTTAATATTTAACAAAACTTTCCAACAAATTAACTTGAGACACAATAGATTAACAGATTTTGAAATCATTAACTCTATCAAATATTTAGGCATCTTTTTAATAATAAAAATACATGGGAATAACATATAAAATATATAGGAAGAAAAGCCGATAAGTTGTTCAATCTATTTAAAGCATTGTCCACAACTAAGTGGAGATCAGCTCCCTCCTGCCTAATACAACTTTACAAAAGTTACTTTCTTAGCGTATTGGATTATTTATTTATAGCTGGCAGTTTAATCAAACAAAAAGATATGGAAAAGTTGGAAATATTACAACGTAAGCTTCTAAGAAGAGCATTAAGACTAATGAACTGTATTCATATATTCCAAATCAGGTGAACTCCCAATAAGATTTCGTCAAGAACTTGTGTTAGTAAAATCCATACTAAAAGATGAAACTTAATCATTACACATATCTCATAAATATATGACAGAACTTTTGCAAAAATTGGAGCAAAATTCGAAAACACCAAAACGAAATAAAGCAACACAATCTAACATCTGGAAACAACTATATTCCAGGCACAGAGAAGAAATTAATTCTATCATTAGTAATAGATCTAACCCATTGTTTTCATTAACATTTGTATATCAAGACAGGATCTCTACTTCAATCACAAACTTCACTAACATGTAGCAATATTATGATAAATGGGATAAATATAATCTTATCTATTCAGACGATTCCCGTACTTCTTCAGGAGTAGGTACAGCCATTTATGACCCGAAAAACATTTATCAGAGTTTAATAAGATTACCATGATCTACTTCAATATTTTAAGCAGAAATAAATGGCATATACCAAGGAGCAAAGCATGCCTTAACTTTAAAAGACACAAATATCCTTATTCTGACAGATTGTCAGGCTGCAATCCAAGCTTTAAACTCTCAAAAAAAAAAAAACTATTTAACATCTTATCTCATGTAATTAACACTTTATATACTTTAAACATCTTAGCTACACAAGTACGCAAAGTACGTATTACATTTTTAAAAGGCATTCTTTCTTAAAACATCACAATCACACAGACTTACTTGTCAAGAAGGCCACGAAAATTACTAATATAACACAAATTCTTCTTTTCTGGACCGATTTATTAGAGTAAGGAAAAAGAAATTACGAACATTACATAGAATGGGCACAAAATCATTCTGTCTTTTCTACACAAATTAATAAGCCACACATTCATCTAGATAAACATAAACCATGGTTTCACAGATCTAAATCATGTCGACAAGTAATAGTACTAATTAACAGATTACGTTCACAACATGTGATATCCAACGTCCACTTATTCAAAATTGAATCGGCAGTTTGAAGAAGGCAATAAACGCCAAAAATGTGAAAATCTACTTTATGCCGGCTTTGATATCTGGAAGGGATGGCGCATCTATACAATACATAAAGAAAGCAAAAAAAAAAAAAAAAAACATTAGTAAAGTCTTCAAAAATAGGTGCGAAATAGAGATGTGCAAAACTAGCGTAGCAGCTATTTTTCAGTGCTACATGGGATAAATTGCTATGACTGCTACAACCGATGAAAAATAGCAGTTACTGGCTGAGCTGCTATTTTTCTCCGAAGCTTGTTAATGGTAAAACAGATTGTTTCCTGTTTTCTAAACAAACAGAACTGCTGGGATAACGGAACAAAATGGCAGAGACTTGTCTGCAGAGAGGACATCCATTTGGTGTGAACACTACGGAATTAGTAGCGTCTGTTACCCGTGTACGGAATTGATATAAAGAGCTCTCAGAAAGCACTGGGTGATAGTTGGCTACGTGGAGTAATGGATAAGGCGTTAGAGTTGTAATGCAGTGGTTCCGGGTTCAATAACAGTTCATCGCATAATTTTATTTTTAAAGTGGTTTATATTTTATTTATATTTTAAGTAGGTTATTTTGAAATGTTATTGTTTAATTTGTTTTATAACTTAATTTGCATTTAACGCTTCTTGTAATATTTTCCGTTTAGTCTGATTCTGTAGTCCAATTCACATTTAATAAAATGGTTAAAAAATGGGTAAGGCATTGAACTTGGGATTCAGTGGTCCCGGGTTCGGTACTCCTTCACCTAAAGGTTTTTTTTTTATTTTTAAGAGAAATTTCTTTTTATTTTGTAATTTCGAAGGAAAGCTCTGGTCTTGCGATTATACATTTTTCTTCCTTTGAGGCAGTGAAAACAGTACGCACATTAAAAATTCCATAAAATTCACATAGTTTAGAAACAATGAACCAGCAATTTGAAGAAGTGAACAAGCGCTAAAAAATCGAAATTAATTTTTTACTAAAAAACACACCTAAATTTATACGCGCTTATCATAAGGTAGAAGAAAAGAACGATAGCTAGTTATAGAATGATTTATCTGGCCTTGGAAATTTTAGTCAGTTTGAAGAAGGGAACAAGGCCACTAGCGTCTCAAAACAAGAAGTCCTATTTTCGAATGTCTGAGAAAACACGATTCAGTCGCGTGTGCAATAAAAGAGAACACCATATATGACTTTACCAAACTTCTACGTCGCCTTGGTTTCTAATTTTATTAAATTTCCTAATGCGTTTATATAATAATATTAATAAATCACAGCCATATTCAATCCACTACTGGATGAGGCCTCTCCCCGAAGGGAAGAGTTGGTCTACAGTTCCCACGCTGTCCAGACGGGTTGGGAGAGGAGAGCCGAAGCTCTCACTGTGATCACCACTGTATTTTATGCACAGGAGCACCCCAATTGTCCTCACGGTGCTGGGTCAACACCGAGAATCGAACCCGGGACAGCTCGCACTGAAGTCGAGCGAGCTACCGACTAGGCTACGCAGGAGCTCAATGGGTTTATATATATATATAATAATAAATCACAGCCATATTCAATCCACTAGTGGATGAAAAATTTCGGTGTTGACCCAGCATCGTGAGGACAATTGGGGAGCTGCTGTGAATAAAAGACAGTGGCGATCACAGTGAGAGC